>JAHHFK020001071.1:0-184597 GCA_024533555.2 Aedes koreicus
AAACCATCACTTTCGCACCGAATGATTGGGGTTTTTCTCTAAAATGGCTACCACCTTCTTGTCCATTTGTCGGGAGCATACTTTTCGATTTGTTCCACTTCCACTCCAACCTTCCAATCCACAGTCAAGCGCTGGTCAAATAATTTGCAAACACAAATCACGGTATTTTCGGTAGTTTTAGATTCTTGGCAAGGTCGCGTACCGATAAATTCGGATTTTGCTGCCGTCCGTACATAATACACTGAGTGAAATAAATATAAGGACAAGACTCAAAAGGCTTCCGTTGCTTTCTGTTATCTTTGTTTTAGGTCAATATTCTAGAATTTATATAAAACACTGCTCAACTGGTTTGATTAATTTGTGATGCAAACTCCAAATTAAGTATTGAAAATAAATTAAAATTCTTTCACAGGAAATAAGTATAAGGACAAAGTTACAAATTAAGCAAAAACGTAGTTTATTGCATGAAATTAAGAGTAATTAATAATGCGTTGCTCCTCCCTTGTTTATAATGACCTCGATCAGTCGTCTCGGCATTGAAGTGATGTACGATTTTAAAGCATCATTGTCCAACTTGCTCCATTCTTCGACAAAAGCAGTTCGGAGTTGAAGAAGGGTGTCAAGCATACGCCCATGTTTGAAAATTCTTTGGAAAAGTAGGCCACAAACATTCTCGATTAGATTGAGATCTGGGCTACATGCTGGTCATACGAGAACAAGGATGTTACGATTCGCAAGAAACGATTTCGTGTTACGTGCAGAATGGCAAGCGGCGTTGTCCTGCTGAAATATCATGTTGCAATCCATAATATTTTCAGCAAATGGGATTAAAACTTTGTCCAAGAGCTGCACATACTTTTCAGAATTCATTCTGATCGAACTGAAACACACTGCTGTTTTTTTCCAGCAAGACTAAAACCTGCCCAGATCATCAGAGTGCACCATCCAAAATGTCTCGATTCCCTTTGTGGCTTTTCGCGTCTTATATCCTGCCAACAGTTAGTTGATCCATCCGGTCCATCTAAATTGAATTATTTTCATCGCTGAGCACTACATACATCTTCCCACTCTCTTTCCCAAAATTGATACTTGCGATCTCACGGATTGTCAGTCCATTTTCACGATGGGCCTGAACTTCTCCGCGCTCAAACTCTGAAAGAGTGGTCGATTTCGGAATTTTCTGAAAACCACATAATAAATATGAAAATCAAAATTTTCGGTCATAATATAGGTGAAATTAATGAGTGCGATATTATAACAATGGTAATATTTGTTTTAAAAACTAACGAGGCTAGCGAACGCAAAAACAATCAGCTTGCGCTTATAATTATTTCTTTCTAAGCAGATGAAAACAGTCGATATCCCGCGTTTAAAGACAAGTCATCACCAAAACTATGTAGTTAACGAGAGATAACAGTAAACACACAAAACTGGAGTTTGCGTAAATAAACTCAATTTTAAAGAATTGCAAATTTTCGGTTGTCCTTATATATATATTTCGTTCAGTGTACGTTTGCACACTCTCACTTGATTCGACGCCATTTTAATGAATACAACAAAAATGTAAACATGTTGTACCACGAAACAAAGTGGAGAGTTTCAGCTGTCATATAAGTGAAAGGTTTCAGCGATCCGTGAAATAATTCAAAATCTACACTGAAAGAAAGGTGTCCGAAATTTAACGTGGACAGGCTTTATCAGTGGGGTGGGCGCCTCGCCTAACTCAAACACAAACTTTGACATGTTAAGCAAGTTATCAAAAGGAATAATTTAATCAAGATATAACTGTTCCTCCTTGTAACATCAAGAGATCCGAAACCACAAACCTCTCACTGGACAGGCTTGCCTTTGAAGTAATTCGAAGCATTCTACACCGCAAGCTTCGCTAGTAACGTTTTTCCTGAAAGAGTTTATGAATTCCCACTAAGAAAGATGGTGCAAAGTGGCGAGAAGAATGTATTTATTACGAATAATTAAAAGAACCCGCAGCGCAAAATTTATCTCTTTCCGCATGAAGCAACTCCACTCTAAGAAGTTGAACTATTGTGCAGAATGTTGCAGTTTTCCACGACTTGCCTCAAGCTTCACAATACATCGGTTTCCTCTCGAGAACCTTAAGCAAATCTTCCGAACCAATCTCTTTTTGAAACGCAATCAGATGGCTTTGTTCGCTCTACACAATCGAAACGGCAACGTTCGCCAACGGGAGGGTCTTCGTTTGATCCCTGTCGGTGGCTGTCTCTCGCCATTTACCGCCAGCTGTTGACGACAGGAGCAATCACCACGACACGACAACAAGCCACTAAACGCAGAGCACGTGCCGTACTACAAAGCCATCCGGCGGCTCTTTTCGCTTATCCAGGATGCGGTGGATTCAAACCGAACTAAGCTGATTCGCGTGTTTCAGTTCCAGTTGAGACGTTATAACCAATAAGAAGCTGGGAACCACCCAGCTCACGTCCGAATCAAAAACGTGGCGAACGGATGGAAGCACCCATCCTCAGCTGTCTGTGACCTGTCGTGCTATAGGACATGATGCTGATAATAATGTTCACCCTACATAATCAGATTTGCGTGTAATTCAACTCATCTTTGCTGGGAACAACCTCAACTACGCCAGTGAACGGTCTCGATGCTTTATCCGGGATTACACTTTGTGAACTTGTATCGGTACCTATTCAGTATGCCTTTAATGTGGCCATCGGTATGATGTTCATGAAAAACTACACTTTTCAAAGCAATTAACTCCATCGAGGGGGAACTCCTCTTGCAAATCACCATCTAACTGAGAAAACTTTTCCGGAACGGAGCATTCTACGGACGAAGGAAAAAACTTACGCCGACTGACTTTGAGTCCGATTTATTGCGCTTCGATGAATTTGTAAGCTTTCCTCGGCAAACTGGGTAAAAAGGGAGGATTAATAGGGATCCTCATAGTTTCCTTTTGTTTGACTTAAAGCAATCAGGGCGTGGATGGTAATGTATTGGCGGTCCGTCTCTGGCTGGCACTAGAAGGCAAGTTTCGCCTTTATTTGGGTTAATTCAACCTGAAAAGTCAAACGTAGTTGATGAATTTCACGATGGTGAGGAGCTCAACTGCGGTTTCAATTTGCCTTGAAAGCTTTCCTTGGTCACTCGATAATTGCAATAGTGGAGCAGGTTTCTTATTTCAATGAATCAGGTATAAATCCTTTCTGGTATAAAGACTGTATACGATGAAATTTGGACACACAAAATAGGTCACCAAAAATTTGCGTTGAGCCCGATTCTTTTCAAACATTCTGGAAATAAAGTACTACTAAATGGTTAAGTTTTGACATCATTGGTTTATTGAACCTCTTCTCCCAACCCAAATGCCCGCACCTTTGCCTTGACCCTTTCATCAAATTTTGAGCAATGATAGGACCGACTTGCTTACTTACTTTTAACCACACTTTCTTTAGTTCAAGTTCATTTTCTATCAGTTTTGAAGTTTTAACGAGCTTTGCCTTCATGATTGCCCAAAATTTTCAATTGGGCGAAGTTCCGCAGTGTTTGGAGGGTTGACGTCTTTTGGTACAAAAACTACATTATTATCTTTGTACCAGTCTAAGACGGGCCGGGCATCGTGGCAAGATGCCAAATCCGGCCAAAACAGTGTCGGGCCATCGTGAGATCTCAAGAAGGGCAGAAGTCGTTTATGGAGGCATTCGTCCTTGTAGATTTGTCCGTTGACGGTCCCAGAGGTGATGAAGGGCTGACTTATTTTGCCACATCCGCAAATCGCTTGCCAGATAAGGATTTTTTTTGGCGAATTTCGACAGTTTCTTCTTCCGTACACTCTCCGGAACGGCCAACTTAGAGGTGGCGACGTAGTGTTCCTGTCCTGGCATTTGTTTGGTGTCGGCTTTAATGTAGGTCTCATCGTCCATCACAATGCAGAACGGTTTTGTGAGCCACTCCCTGTACAGTTTTCTTGCACGAGTTTTGGCCACCGAGTTCTGATTATCGCTCTGGTTCGGTGCCTTCTGGACCTTATACACATGTAATCCAGAACGTTTCATTGTTTTCTGCACAAAACAAACTGAAACTTTCGCCTTTTTCGCAACATCCCTGATCAAAATGTTGGGATAACGCTTAAATTGGTTCAATACCATCCTGGCCTTCTCCGGATTTGATGTGCCACGTTTTTTGCCACTACCATTTTTCCGCTTGGTTGTCTTACGGTCCTTGAACGTTTTGATCACATGAGATACGGTTGAATGTGCGATTCCGAGCTGTTTTCCGATCCATCGATGAGAAGCGTTTGGTTTTCGAAGTGATTGCCCAAAATTTGTTGGCGCACTATTTCTTCATTCGAAGCCATCACTGAAATCACTCGACCGATTTTCACGAAACTCATTACGCAATTGACACAACACAATGAAATACATTCCGTTAAAATTTCAATAATTTTTACCCACACGCTAAAAAGTTACGAACAATTGCGTGTGTCCAAATTTCATCGAATACAGTCTTTATTGGTTCAATGAATATCTATCAATAATTAAAAGGTTTCTTATTTGAAAACCACTGTAAGGTCTAAGAGGGTGCCAAAATCCAAAAAGCGGCATACACTGTGATCAAAAAGTACCGTGAATTTGAAATTTAAATGTACCACTCCCAACCGATCCGTTTTCTTCTTCTTAAGTTGGTAGTTGGTAACTAGCATCTGTCAGTAGTTTGAGCGTGCTAGAAGCACTAGTATTTGTTTGGCAGCGAGTTTTTGTGAATCCTGGAGAGTTTATGCTTTTTAGTGAAATACCTGTATTTAGAAAATAAGAAGAAGGATTAGTAATTTCCATTTAATTCCAACTACTATTATTGCTTATCTTAACAGATACGCGAATTTCGTCTACAATGTGCAGACTTCTTCAGTCGAGTTTTAATACACGACACTGAAGAAGTCTGCACATTGTAGACGAAAAACGCTGTCAAGATAAGCAATAAAGGAAAGTTGGAATTAAATCGAAATTACTAATCTTTCTTCTCATTTTCAAGTTATTGTGTCTTGTCACATTTCACCATGAAGTGTTTGTTTTACATTTTGTGTTTCCAACGAAATAGATACTTGCGAATCAATTTGTGCTTCAAACAATTGGTTAACAATTTCATATATAGAGCCGCCGTGGTTTCCACCATTTGTGTTCTAGGAAAGTCGATGCGATGGAGCCAATTAGTGGCTATGGAGCCCATTTCTGGACTTCGTTCCGATTTATTTAACATAATCCATTGAGCGGATCCGTTGGTAACTGGTTTCCAATTGTGTACTATCCGACAGTATCAAAATAATGTACCTTCACTATTAAATATTGCACATACCGGCACCTGAACCGTGACCTTTGGAAGAAACATGTTTTCCGAAAATGTTCCTGATCAGAGAATGAATGCAATTATCGTGCCCGGAACGAAAGCACTGTTTCATACCAACCGAAGGGTACGATTCTATCCGAGATGCAGCAGATTTTCGATCTGCTGCTTAGAGATGGTTGCACGCTTAGTAAATGGACAGACGTTTGATGATTGCACTGCATACTGGGCCAGGAGCCGAAATTAGCAAGACAAAACCTCTAGCGCTTTGAGAATGCATTTTATCGAAATGATTGCTTCAGCATTGTTGCTCAATTTTATCCGCGCCACAATTTGGTAATAACAATTAGTTCCAATTTTCACCGCTAGGGTGATGCTGTGATACTTTCTTGTTTCGCCTTCTAGAGGTTTGATGTTTTCGGAAAAGCTGCAGAACATAAAATAATAACAAAGTTTGTCCAAGACATCAAAGTTCTATGTCTTCAAATAACAAAGTTACAATTAATTTTGTAAAATTTAACTGAAATTTACGTTTGTTGTACTAATTTTCATATATTCGTATATATATTATTTTGTACCATATATGTGTTGAACCTAATAATTTGCGTATGTGTTGGAAGAGTTCGCATAGTTTTGGGACATAAAAAGCGAAATATTAGCCAAAACATTTAAAAATATCATGAATTTCAAAAGCAGTTTTCTCAAAAAATTGCAAGTTGTTGCAAAAAGCTATCAAAGTTTCAAAATTTACAATATGTACCATACCTTTAAATTCTGAAATTATGCCCGATACATATTTTGATGTATTTGAGGAATCATATTTTGAATTTTTGATGATTTCAACCCGAACTCAATGCGATAATTTGTTAATTTTTTTGTGTGTACATTCATATGCATTCCGTTGTACAGATTCTGATATGTTTTCATGTCAACATGCATCGGTTGTGGAAAAATAAAACGGAATGATTTTCAACTCGAACATCTTTATTCTTTATTCTGTAAATGATATTGTGCTATAGAATTCAATTGAAAACATGCATGTCTCCCCACTTGTATGCGTGTGTCAACGAATATGGTTGGTCGCTGGCACAAATCCTTCTTTACTTCTCTGTCAAAACAAAGGGGCTATCATCGAAGCAAATGTTGAAGCATGGATGTTGGTGAAATATCGAAGCAACCATGTAATTTTTCCATAACATTCGAATACGCCTCAGAACCAAAACGTCAAATCTCATAATAACTGTGTAGTAATCAACCGTGTGGAAGCCCTGGTTTTTCATTTTGGTTCTTCCTAGTTTGTGGTTGGTGCCTTCAACAGATCACTATGGCTCAAGGTAGGTTATTTTAATTAATCCAGTTAGGTATTCATTTAGTTAATGATATTAGCAGCGTGCAGTATTCGCGTACGAGAAATTGTAGAATTATTCCGGCAAAGTCTTCCACTTGGTGATGTGGCATCGTATGTGAAAAAGAAAATCACATGTCCTGATAGTTAAATGTTTTCTGATTCCCTTCAAAGCTCATTACGTTTGCTAAAATCAAATATTGACTCACGGTACGTCAAGTGCCACCGCATAAGGAATTTGTTTTTTTCTAAAGCATTCAAAATGGCTGGATACAAACTTTAAAATTTTAGATAATACTTCAAAGAAAAATGTTGGTGGAAGGATGAAAATATCTTTTGGTGAAGAAACCCCTAGGACCTGGCTCTGTAAATCCAAAGATTTGCGAGAAAAACACACCACACAGAATTGGTTCCGGCCACGGTAGCCGTATTCAGGACTGATGGATATCGTTCCGTTGCTTGGGTTGTCGAGCACCTCTTTGCATTTCCGGAGAAATCTTCCCGTTTCAAAAAACTTGCTCTATCTGCTGTACCAGAGATCAAACGTTTTACTGTCGACGATGCTTTGAGGTTTTAATGCAAAAATGTGTTAACAATACAACAGTACCAAAACATTAGGAACATGACGCTAAACAAAGGATATGACATTTATCCAGCATACAATGACATCCGCGATAGTAAAAGTAAAGATTGGACTCGGAAAAACTGCAACATTTATTTTGGGTGCAACTTTTTATCGCGTAAGTAAAAATTGATGAAATTTTGAGTAATACTAGTTTAGAGTGTTATGTTTATGTGTGCAAAATTATTACGATCTGTCAAGTAGTTTTCAAGATGCATTCGAAACAAGAAGACCATCGAGCGGCGCGCTGGAAGCGGAATACCCAGAGAAGGCGCGGTAGATAAGGCAGTACTTTAAGAATAACCCGAACCTTTCCACCCGAGACGTGGCCAAAAAGGTCAATTCGTCGAAGTGGTTCGTCTAGCAGACCATGAAGCGGGCTGGGCTACGTGTTTTTAAGGTCAGGAAGGCGCCAAACCGGACTGACAAGCAAAACACGGTGGCCAAATTGCGTGCGCGGAAGCTGTACCGTGAGTGGCTGGTCAAGCCAGGCTGTCTCGTCATGAACGACGAGGCATATATGAAGGCGGACACCAAACAAATCCCCGGCCTCGAGTTTTTTGTCGGTACGTCCTGCATGGAGCTTCCGGAAAAGTTCCGGAAGAGAAAGATGGACAAATTCGCGAAGAAGTACCTGTTGTGGCAGGCGATCTACGAGTGCGGACGGTACAGCAAGCCGTTCGTTACAACCGGCACCATAAACGTGCAGATTTATCGAGAAGAATGCTTACAGAAGCGCTTGCTGCCCTTCCTCCGCTCTCACCGTGGTCCCACGCTGTTCTGGCCGGATCTCGTTCCGTGCCATTACGCCAAGCCTGTAATGGATTGGTACGAAGCGAAGGGCGTTAATGTGGTCCCAAAGGAGGCGAACCCGCCAAATACACCAGAACTTCGTCCGATCGAAAAGTTTTGGGTGATAATGAAGAAGAAGTTGAAGAAAAGCGGAAATACATTCAAAACCGATGAAGCTTTGAAGAAAAGCTGGGAGAAATTGTGTAAGGAAGATGGACAAAGCCTCGCCCAAGATCTCATGAGCAGTGTTAAGAGAAATGTACAAGCATTCAACTTGGGGGAGGAAATTCAACAAATAAATTATGCCAAAACATGGCTAATATATAGTTATTTAATCCCTGAAAATTTGAAAAGTATCCGATTTGAAATGAATTTTTGGTGATCATTTTTGTGTGTCTCATTTTTTCCGGTCTTTACTTGTCATCCACGTGGAAAGGATAAATGATCATAACCTGTGCGTGTTCGACAAAATCCGTCATTTATTACGTTCTTGTTTAAACAGCTGCTTTTTTCTTCTTCATCGAGAGGTAGATCCCTTTACCTTTATTTTTTCCATCAGGTAACACAAATGATGGCAACACTGCCACACGATTTTTGCAAGATGCAGAAACAACGGCAAAAATTACAGGACTTGAGGTGGAAATTGTTCGTCGCGTCACTACACTTCATTGTGCGCTATCATCGAAGTTAGAAATCGACGTCAAATCATTCGAAACCTATACAGAAGAAACTAGAAAGTTATATGTCCATTATTATGATTATTATCCTCTTTTGCCTTCAGTTCACAGGATCTTGGTGCATGGATCGGCAATAATAAGTAATTGCGAAATCCCTATTGGACTATTGTCGGAAGAAGCACAAGAGCATGGGAACAAATCAATCAGTTAATTTCGGGAGCACCATTCTCGACAATTCAGTCGCCTGACGAACATCGAAGATGTATTTAAAAGACTTTTGCTAACCTCTGACCCCGTGACGACCAAAATAGTTGATTCAAACCGGTAAAAATCTATTTACTGAATCCTTTCAACACATGTTGAAATAATGGGAAATATAAGATAAAAGTAGTTGCTAGTGCAAAAATATTAGTTATAATTAATCCAAATATCTCACATATATTAAAATATGTATGAGGCGTAATTTCAGAATTTAAGGTCACCTATGGTACTTTTTGAAACTTTCGTAGTTTTTTGCCAAAACTTTCAATTGTTTGAGAAAACTGATTTTGAAATTCATGATTTTTTTCAATGTTTCGGCTAATATTTCGCTTGTTATGTCCCAAACTATGTGAACTGTCAGTTGAGTAATTTTAACCTCTAGAAGGCGAAATAAGAAATTAAGTATCGCAGCGTCACCCTAGCGGTGAAAATTTGAAGTAATTTTTATTACAAAATTGTGGCGCAGATAAAACTGAGCAACAATGCTGAAGCAATCATTTCGATAAAATGCATTCTCAAAGCGCTAGAGGTTTTGTCTTGCTTATTTCGGCTCCTGGCCTAGTGTGCACTGGTTGACAAAATCCGAAAAAATGCTTGAGACCCAGAGCTCCATGTTCATTTCCTTAAGGGGACTCTCCCCCTGGATTTGGGCAAAAATAAGGCAAAGTTTGTATTTTTTTGTGGGAGAATGAAAAAGCGTACGAACTTTCGTTTTTGACGATTAAATTCGATTTTTTTTCAAAATTTCAAGAGGATAAAAAAATTGTGGAAAATCAAAATGGTGGTTACAAAATGGCGGCTACAAAATGGCGATTTCCATAAACCTCTGCGTGCAAAACATTGGGCGACAACTTCAAGCCTGCAGCCTCTTGTAGTGGACAAAAATCAAATCTAGTTATTATTTCTGAAAGATAATGAAATTTTCTACGGCTTGAATTAAATTTCAGACAATTTAAACTTAAACTCATTGCAAAGTGATCATTTGAACTGGAAAGTTTAATTTTTCCCTCCTTTTTTTTCATTTCAACCGTGTTCAAAAATTATAAATAATTAATTATTAATGCCAATTTTTAGTTCAAGCCGTACACCAAATTATTTCAAACATTTTATTTCAACTTTCAAACAGTTATTTGATGGAGGGAATTGGATTAATAGTTCAAGCCCGGGGCTTGAAGTTAGATTGAAAAACATGGTTTCGAGAAAAACGCGTTCAAAGTTTTTAGAAAGTTTGCCTTGGGATTACTCTTTTATTCGATCAGTTTTCACGACCACTATTTGATCCTAAAGGTTTTCAGGATCGCTGAATACGAATTTGAAGTCAAATTGTCGAAATCCAAAATGGCGGATGAAAAAAATTCGATGTACCAAATTTTGACCAAAATGTCTATAATTTATTTTCGCGGTACGAATTTATCAGTAGTTTTTGAAAAAAGACAACAAATGAAAAACGGTGAACCAAAAAAATCTTTATTCTCACGCAAATTCGAGACAATATTGCAATTTTTGAACACCCAATGTCCTTTTTTGTAGTTTTTTTTTTTTTTTTTTTTTTTTTTTTTTTTTTTTTTTGTCTTTTGGTTGTGGGCTTTTTTTCTTTTTTTTAATTTTGTTTGTTTGGGTTTTTTTTGGGGGGGGGGGGGGGGGGGGGGGGGGGGGGGGCGGGTGGTGGTTGGTGTTTCTCTCTTCGGATTTTTTTTGTGGTTGGGTCCGGGGGGGGGGGGGGGGGCCTCTTTGTGTATATTTTTGTTCTTGGGATGCGTTGTGTTTCGCTGATCTTGTTTTTCCGCGGTGTATATACACCATGTAACAGGTTGGCTGATAAGTCCCCGGTCTGACACATAGATGGCGTCGCTAGTATTAAATGCATATTATTTTTATATAGTACCAACCTTCAAATGATTCGTGTCAAAATTTGACGTCTGTAAGTCAATTAGTTTGTGAGATAGAGCGTCTTTTGTGAAGCAACTTTTGTTATTGTGAAAAAAATGGAAAAAAAGGAATTTCGTGTTTTGATAAAATACTGTTTTCTGAAGGAAAAAATACAGTGGAAGCCAAAAGTTGGCTTGATAATGAGTCTCCGGACTCTGCCCCAGGGAAATCAACAATAATTGATTGGTATGCAAAATTCAAGCGTGGTGAAATGAGCACGGAGGACGGTGAACGCAGTGGACGCCCGAAAGAGGTGGTTACCGACGAAAACATCAAAAAAATCCACAAAATGATTTTGAATGACCGTAAAATGAAGTTGATCGAGATAGCAGAGGCCTTAAAGATATCAAAGGAACGTGTTGGTCATATCATTCATCAATATTTGGATATGCGGAAGCTCTGTGCAAAATGGGTGCCGCGCGAGCTCACATTTGACCAAAAACACCAACGTGTTGATGATTCTGAGCGGTGTTTGCAGCTGTTAACTCGTAATACACCCGAGTTTTTGCGTCGATATGTGACAATGGATGAAACATGGCTCCATCACTACACTCCTGAGTCCAATCGACAGTCGGCTGAGTGGACAGCGACCGGTGAACCGGCTCCGAAGCGTGGAAAGACTCAAAAGTCCGCTGGCAAAGTAATGGCCTCTGTTTTTTGGGATGCGCATGGAATAATTTTTATCGATTATCTTGAGAAGGGAAAAACCATCAACAGTGACTATTATATGGCGTTATTGGAGCGTTTGAAGGTCGAAATCGCGGCAAAACCGCCCCATATGAAGAAGAAAAAATTGTTGTTCCACCAAGACAACGCACCGTGCCACAAGTCATTGAGAACGATGGCAAAAATTCATGAATTGGGCTTCGAATTGCTTCCCCACCCACCGTATTCTCCAGATCTGGCCCCCAGCGACTTTTTCTTGTTCTCAGACCTCAAAAGGATGCTCGCAGGGAAAAAATTTGGCTGCAATGAAGAGGTGATCGCCGAAACTGAGGCCTATTTTGAGGCAAAACCAAAGGAGTACTACCAAAATGGTATCAAAAAATTGGAAGGTCATTATAATCGTTGTATCGCTCTTGAAGGGAACTATGTTGAATAATAAAAACGAATTTTGACAAAAAAAAATGTGTTTTTCTTTGTTAGACCGGGGACTTATCAGCCAACCTGTTACGTACAGATGTCAATTACTTGATGTCCGCAATGAAGGTGCTTTGGCGCCATTCTCCACACTGTCGCGTTGAAAGATTCGTTGGAATTTTGCGTGTTTACTCCAACGCTGTGTTCCAGTAGGTCCGTTTCGGAGAGAGCCTCGTATATCGGTTTGATGGCTTCGGCAACAATTTTTGCGAGCGGGGGTTTGTGTTTGAAGGTCTTCAATGTCCCTTCTGCCTCAGAAAGTGCCTCGTCACTTGCACCAACTCTTACTTCCTTCCAGACACAAATGATGTTGTGGATTTTTGTCAGTTGAGCACTTATGAAAATAAGTTGCCCAGATGGTATCTTTCAGACGAGATGAAGAATCTGCGTTGCGTCTTATCGCCAAACCGTAATAGATCGACAATTCTGTGACGAGTTTATCAGTCAATTTTCCAGCACCCTTCCCTCCGAGCCCTTTCGTGTTCTTTTTCAACGTGCGTAGTCGATTTCCCATACCGTTTTAAACATGACCCACGCACTCTTTCTTGATCACCGGGCAGTCCTTGTACGGGTCCATTTCAACAAGGGCCTTGGACGTTTTAGTGTCCCCATCGCCAATATAATATTTATATTTAACACCCAGAGGGGATTCCGATCTGCCGAACATTTCACGCACGCCTTCCACCTCCATTTTGCCGCGCTTCCAGTATGATTCGCTGTGCAATCATCGACGTGATTTTCCTGCCATTCTAAATACTCCGGAGTATCTTTTTCAAAGAGCAATTTTGACAGGCTTGGCAGTACGACGATTTTACAATCACGTTCAAAATTTTGACTGTGTGCTTACCAATAAGTGAGACCAGACCGAACAGCGACGAAAATCCTCGCTTTTTCCAAGAACCATCACCGGAAACTGATAAGTGCGTTGGCTCGCTCCCAGCTGCGGTGTTGGCTGCAATTTCTTCCTTCACTGCCTTCAATTGAATAATGTCGAAGACGGTTTTCGATGCAGCGTACAAATTATCCAAGAAGTTGTAGTACATATGCCTGCTGAATGTGCAGTAGACAGCAAAACGTCTTCACACTTTCTAGCCCGCACCCGAGAACGCGAAAAGCAAACAAAAGCCGTCGGTTTAATTCATAAACGTTTTGCGACATCGGAGACACGTTTGCGACATATATTCTACGAATATGTGGCTTTCATTTTTAGCCAAAAAAAAAATCGAGTTTTTGGTTCAAATTCAGGGGAGGGTTCCCTTAAACTCCCAAAACCAACGATCTGCATTTTCCTTCACGAATTGGCATCAAAAATTGAAATTTTGATATGTTTTGAGAACCACTCAAATAACTGCCTCAGCTTAAATGTAAATACTCCAGAAGCATTTTTTTATATTCCTCAGCCTTCAACGAGTAACTTTGTCCAATAAAGCGTTTCAATCCGACTTCACAGGAAAAAGTTAAAACCGTTTAAAGACAGCATGTATTGTCAAAAAAAAAAACAGATAAGGACAATCAACCCTCCGACTAACGCAGTTCCCCTCGAGGAGGGTCTCGAGTGATAAAGGGGGTCTGAGCTTCTTGGTTTTATCATAAAATATCTCGTGACTCATCGCATATAGAAATTTACTTTCTTGAGCAAAGTTGTTCAGCAGATCAAGGTCCTTAAGATGGTAATCTTAAAAGCTCAGAATTATCTCACTACGCAGCGCTAGTGTGCATGTTAAATTACTAAATTGCCCGAATCTAGGCATTCTTGGTATATACAGGTTGTCTTACAATAGGTGTCACTGAAACGAAATGGGATTACAGCTAAAAAAATCAACCAAATCATAACATTTATTTTTCATTTGAAAGATACAGGTTTTAGAAAAAAAAAACATATTAATTCAATTTGAATCTCTCGCCCTTTTCCTTGTTAACTTTGCGCAAACGCTTTGTAAATCCATCGCAGCTGGCACGCACGATTTCCTGAGGAATTTGGTCCCAAATTTCAACCAAATGTTTCTTGAATCGATCTAAAGTAAGCCCTTTCGTAGGACCTGTATGTTGAAGCATATAACCCCAAACAAAGTAGTCAAATGGGTTGAGATTCGGTGAAGATGCAGGCCATTCTTCGCTTGTGATGAAATCGGGCAAATTTTCCGCGCACCACGCTCGTGTCTTCTTTGCCTTGTGAGCTGGAGCTGAGTCCTGTTGGGAACAATATGGTGTATTTCCATACAACGTTGAAGCATGAGCAAGCAGATGGTTCTTCAAAACCTGCTCGATGTAATATTCAGTGTTGATTTTTACGTTAGGTTCTGTGAAAAGAAGAGTAAGTTTTCCATTTCGTGAAACGGCGCCCCATACCATGATTTTCGATACATTCTGATAGCGTTCTACAGCTAGTTTATCATTTGAAAAATTGACAAGACTTTTGCCAGACACACGATCATTTGATTGATTATGACTGTATCCGTATAAAATCTCGCAGTCACCGTGCCGAACCAAAAGATTTCTGCTTCTTGGGATCCAGGCTTGCTTTTGACGCACCATCAACCCGTGAACCCGTTGTTTCTTGTACGGCTTGCATTCCAGTCCGTGTCTCAAGAGCCTGTTCATTGAAGCAGGGGACATTTTGTAATTGTTTGCTCAATTTACGGCCAGATACGGCCGGATTACATCCTTTTCGCTCCCTCACACATTTGATCTTTTTCTTCGTTCTGGCAGTTCGTCTGGCACCTCCTCTGTGTTGAATATGAACATTTCCAGTTTCCTTGAACTGTTTCAAGGTACGAAAAACAAAACGCTTACTCACTCCGAACTGCTTAAGGCTATTGAATATTTGACACGGTCTAAGCTTTTGCAAATGTAATTTAAAAACTTGCTCCCGTATGGCTTCCATGGTAGCTGATAAATATAAACAAACGGAATCGCTTATTTATCTTCAGCGATAAGCTGTCAAAAGAATACACTCAAAACGGGTACAATCAATTCCGCTGTTAAAATTACCCAGATGAAATAAACCAAGACTGAAAAAAGGTGACACCTATTCAAAGACACATTGTACATTTAAGCTGAGGCATTATTTGAGTGGTTCTAATAAGATATCAAAATTTTAATTTTTGATGCCAATTTGTGAAGAAAAATGCAAACCGCATGAGGTCAGATTACGATTTGGTAGGTTTTGGGACAGAAGCCAACGAAAACTGGCATGGAGGTCTGTCGACCAGTGTTATTTTTTCGCCATAAAATATGGATGGCCGATGCAAGGAGATGTAATTAACAGGAAGAGATGAAACAAGATTTTTCCAAAGATCGATTCACAAGCAACGAGCGTTTCAAAATTCTTTCAGTTTTTACTCAAGTCAATACATGTTTTTAATCCTTATTCGACCTTAAACAATATTTAACCATATTCCCCACGAACAAATCGTTATATTACCTTGAACAAGAAATTTGTGGGCTAATCTGATACGCCATAATTGGCTCTAGCAGTGACAAACTACTTGAAATCTGCTGAGAGTTCGCCTTCACCTACACATCAAATTTCAAGTTAACTATGAATTACTGTGGAAGGACGTCACATTTGGCATTTTTTTCGACCTTCAGAAAAACGAAAATGGATGAGAGTGTGAATCAATGTTTTGTTACACGATTTGTTACTGTTTTGACAAAAATAGTTTGCTATTTTGCACGGCTGCGTTCGAGTTGGTATTCAAGATTCCGGAAGTATCTGGCGGAAAAAAGGATTAATTTGCTGGCGTGATAGTAAGATGGGCCAAGATCAGTTCGATTTTGAAAAGTAAATTGAACTTTTTAGTCGAATTCGAGTTACATTAGTGTTTATGCGAAGCTCCCTTCAAAATTAACAATGTTGCATCCCGGATGATGATCCATTGCTTCACGTATTTGTTTCATATCCTCATAACAATAACAGTTTGTTACTGTCTTATTCTTGTCTAATTTGAACTGCATAGTAACATGTCTATTGGTGCTGCTTGGTTGATTCAGTTGGGTTTGATGAAAGGAGATATAATTAGAAACAAGATATGAAACACAATTTTTCTAAACATTGATTGGCTAGCATGAGGGTTTTCACCAACCTAGGATTGAGATGTGTTGCATCCCCAGTCTCAATCGCAGGAATCATTTGATTGAATACATGACCTTTTTCCTCTTCTAATAAAAGGTTCTCGCTATTCTTCCCTGCAATACAGTATCTATTTTGCTCCGTTTCCATTCAAATTTGATGTAATTAAGCTTTGTGCCATTGGCCGGCCGTGACATTTATACTAAGAGCTGCAAAATCTCTGTCCAGTTTTCATTTTTCCAACGAAAGTGTTCGACCATTTGATAATAAAATCAAACAATTAAGATAGGCAGGACAGCGGGGTGGGTAAAAACGATGATATTCTGATCTGAGTGCTGCAAAGTGGGCAGGATGAAAATAGACCATTTCGCTTTTTATCGTAGCAGATTCGAAAATGAACACTTAATTTTACCAGGTGAGGTTCAACCTAAGCAATCTCCCTGTGCTTTTAATGACATTCTACCTTTATATTTGAACCAGACATTTAATTGAGCTGTTGAGTTTAATAATGCAGAAAAGATAATTTGTCAGACTAACTTAACTGAGGAAAATGTTGGTTTCTTGACTATTATCGGCAACTGATTTTCAAATCTGTTATTCAATAGGGTAGTAGTGCAAGCGTAAATCAGTTTACAATTCAATGTATAATAAAAAGCTGTTTAATCTCATTTTTTTGACAAAACCATTTGTGTGATTTCAAAATTACATATGTATCTATTGCCATCCAAAGACAAAACATATCATAATCATTCTGTTGCTTGTAAAATTTTTAATATTTGATTCAAACCTTAATTTAGACCCCTTAAATCATATTTTCGCCCACCACAAAATCAGTTTTTTTTCTGAAATTTCAAATGCATTTCGTTGCCACGTATGAAAACGTACATAAATTGTTCTTATTCTTTAGCATTTCAAGCTTATTGTTTTCACAATTGGCTTATTGCTTGCTCTCAACATAGTGTTCTAAATGCACTTCCACAGTTATTTATTGAGAGCTTTCGATGCCAATTACCATTTTTGCATTAGTATGATTGTGTGGCAAGCACAATCATACCCTATGCTCAGGGAGTCTTGAATCTGGGCTCAGGTGTTGCTTGCAATGAAACAACAGTCAGTCTTTCACAACTAGCTCGAAGAGTTTGGAAACGGCGCATAATAAGGATATTCCAAGTTAATTGTCTACATCTTTCCTATCACCTTTTTTATGTACTAGAAGCATGAACGCATTTTTCCTGCATAGAGGAAACACTCCGTCCCAAAGCGAGTGGTTAAAAATCTTTTGTATAGGGATGAGCAAGTTGTTATTGAAGCTCCTCCTTCCAAAGCTTTTATAGAACTTGTTCAATCTTAACGTTTGCATTAAAAAAAATGGACGTTTATTATCGAGTGGTGATAGAAAAAAAACTAAAACAGATAATTGCTTTTGATAAATTTCCCATGGAAGGTAATTATTTGAGCTTACTTGCAAACAAATTCTACGCCCTTGCGAACGGCCTTCCGGCAATTAACCGGAACATTCGCCATGGCAGACAAAAACATGCGTGTAGGCATGTTTTTGAGTCCTTTCTTCGTTTTATTTATCAATTTCTTCTCAGTTTTTGCGAAAAAATTGTTGAAGTAGATATTACGCTTCAGGTTGGCCCAGAAATTCTCGATGGGACGCAGCAGGGGGACGTTGGGCGGGTTCGTCGATTTGGGTACCACATCGATATTCAGCCGCTCCATCTCCTCCAACGATCGCTTTTAGTAGTGGACCGACGCCAGAACACCGCGTCTTTTTCTTGATTTCTTGATTTCTTGATGAACCACACAACTTCCGGCAGGCATTTTGTACTATAAATTTTCCCGTTCACGGCCAATCCTGAGCGAAAGAAGAGCGACTTTGACATCCCCTTCTCGCTGATTGTCAGCCACAGCTGCACCTTCTTGGGGAACTTGGTGTGTGAAATGAACTTCACCTCAGAGCTCACTTCCTTCGTGGGGGAAGTAAAATACGAAGTGCCCTGCCAGTCGTTGCCATCCAGGGTGAGATAGGTCTCGTTGTCCATCACCACCGCCACGTCGCGATTCACCGGGAAAATCGAGTTGACCATCTTATTCAGCCGCTGCCACTGCGTCATTGCCTGCAGCACCGGAACCAGTGGACACGACTTTCGCTTCCTGACATGTATGTTCATGTTCGCCAGGTACTTTTTCACTTTTTGGCCGGTTGAATCGACCTCCCGGCCAACCGCAAGCAGCGATGTAACCACTTTTCCCTCGGTCTTCCTCTTCAGCATCCTTTAGAGCTTCTTGTCGCTCAGGGTCGTCAGCCATCCGGAACCGGGTATTCTTCCAATGCTCTGATTGTTGTCTAATAGTGTCAAGATGTTGTAGATGCCGGAACGGGCGTATCCGGAGTCCACGAAGTGCCGCACGATGTCCGTTTTCGACGCGGCGGGGTGCCGTTCTTTGAACGCGCACACTTCTGAACGGAGTTGCTTCACTGTTTTTGCCATCACGGTTAGAGTTCGATTGATAGAGCAGTCAAATTTTGTCTGCCGACTCATGGGTTACTATGATTGATGCTGCATGGGTAGTTTGGTCAGTGCGGGTGAAGGTAAACCCATGAAAAATCGGCAATTTTTGTCCATTGTTTTAAATGCAAACTTTATGTACAGTCTTATTCTTCGAATACCTTCTCGGAGCGGCTTTCTTTTGACTTTTCAGTTTACGAAGTTCAAAATTTTGCCGAGGAAAGAGGCCAAAAAAAAATTTTTGTGGGGGGGATGTTGTTCAACGGGGGGAAAAAAAAAAAAAAGAAAAACCGCCGCAGTTTTTACATCGATTCCGTCAAAAATGTTGTCCCAATCCAACGATTCAAAAAAGGGAATGGTGCTATCAAAGTCAGCGTTTATAAAGTCCTAAAGTACCCGTACGGGGTGGTCACTACCCCCTACTATGTTCCCTCTCTCGATACTGAGATGTAAAGGTGGGTGGTGAGGAACAAATTTCACCAGCGGCACCGGATATATATATGAATAAGGTCTGTATCCACATTAATCCGGACACCTTCAAATCATCGTAACTTTTGAAATATTGCACGTAGGAATGAAAAATTTCACTGTGGTATAGCTGAGAGTCTATGATGAAAAAGCTATGATTGATGTTTACATTTCATGTTTAGTATTCAAGATGGCGACGAAAGAAAAACAAGTGCGCGAGCGAATTTTGTACGGGCGTACGGCAGAACGGGACCTTGCAAGAACATTGGATTTGCCTAAATCCACTGTTCACGATGTGCTCAAATCATTTTCGGAACGTTTGATGGTGGAGAGGAAACCGAGAAGTGACAAAAACATTGGACGCGCTGATCCTGTCATGGACCGAAAGGTGAAAAGGATATTAACGAAAAACCCAAATCTCTCCATTCGAACGGTGGCTCGTAAAATAGGGATGTCACCTGGTTTTGTCCAAAAATCAAAACAACGTTTGGGACTTAAGTCGTATAAAGTAAAAACAGTTCCAAATCGCAACGACAAACAGAACTTGGCAGCAAAATCACGGGCTCGACGTTTGTACTGCGAATATTTGACGAAGTTTTCATGCGTTGTTATGGACGATGAAACTTATGTCTTGGAGGATTTCAAGCAGCTTCCAGGGCTAGCTTTTTATCCTGCTATGGCCAGAAATGCTACAACTGAGCATTTCAGAACGAAGAAGGCATCGAAATTTCCCAAAAAATACCTTGTGTGGCAAGCAATTTGCACGTGTGGCAAAAAGAGTAAATCTTTCGTCACTACAGGCACAATCAACAAGGAGATCTATCAGAAAGAGTGTCTGCAGAAGCGATTGCTACCCTTCATCAAAAGTCACAAAGAAAAACCTTTGTTCTGGCCCGATTTGGCATCATGCCACTATGCTAAAACTGTGATGGAGTGGTACCAAGCAAATCAAGTGAACATTGTACCAAAAACCTCAAACCTGCCAAATTGCCCAGAGCTACGACCAATCGAGAGATATTGGGCTCTGATGAAGCGGAAGCTTTCTGGAAAGAAGCAAGGAATCAAAGACATCAAACACTTCCAGCAAATTTGGACAAAGACGGCTTCTACGATTTCTGAAGAGTCTGTACCAACCCTAATGGACGGAGTTAAGCGCAATGTTCGAAAATTTTATGCAAATACCGAATAACTATGTTTTGTCTTCACGAATTGTTAAAACACATCCCATGAATCTGAAATAAACAACTACGACGGAAATATAGTACGAAATTTATGTTTTATTCATGTTTTGAGGTGTCCGGATTATTGCGGATTGTGTCACAGGAGCTGACGAAACGAAAACCGTTCTCGTTAACGATATGATTGATCTGACGAAACGTGGTAGTGATGTAGTAGTCGAGAAAACTAGTGGTGAACTGGACGAATGTCGAATAACCAGCATCAGGATTTCGGAATCCATTATTAGAAGAACGCCAACAAATTCCAGACAAGTTGAAATCGCCAACGATCACGATATCGTCAGTTGATGATGCTCTATCCACGATTAATGAAGTGACTGCGTATGAGCTTCGACCAGTGAGCTGTCGCGTGTTCTATCAGGAGGAATATAAATTACACACAAGCAAAGGTTACGGTCAGCGAGTCCAATCGCTAACCATAACTGTTCCCCGCCAGCCCATGCGTCAGTGCGTTCTTATACCTCGCCGAACAGCAAGGAGGACACCGCCTTCTCTAGTTTTTCTGCTGTTTTACGGACCACGAACACAACGGAAAACTTCGTATTGGTGGTCTAGAACTTGAGTCAAGGTGGTAGCCTGAGTGAGCCAGGTTTCAGAGAACGCAAGAATGTCGTAACTGCAGTCTGAACTAGCCAGCAAGTAGTCGTCGAGACACGAATTGAACCCTCCCACATTCTGATAATACATGTTCAATATACCTTCCGTTGAAGAGTATGGCGTGAATGCTCTGATTGTATTGTACTTGCCTGAGTGCGCAAGTTGGATAGCCCCCTCACCATTCCCAATCACAGGAACGGAACGACTTGGATGGCAGGAACCAGCGACTGAAGATAAAGAGCTGCAATGCTCGACTGTGTCGGGTGGCTCGGGGGCATCCATCATGCTGTTTATCGTGCGTTCCGTTAACTGCAAATAATAGTGGTGGCAAGTAGTATTTATTGCGTTTCTAAAGATGACGCAATCACCGAGGGGTTCCAGTGTCGATACTTGGCATTTTCGTGGGTCCCCAAAAATCCCGCTCTGTTTGTAGGTTTTCGAATTCCCTGAAGCAGTGTCTGTTTTTATCACTTACTATCATATGTAATGAAAAGCATTTCGAGTCAGTTTAGATGAACTTTATTTGTTTTGAAAATCTCAGATGTCCAAATCAAGGGCGATAAACAAATTAACTAATTATGCTTCTATGACTACTCGTTGCTTGATACTCATTAGAGTTTGAGTTTCCAGGGCAGCTTTGTTAAAATCGCAAGTGATCATCAAACATTAAAAAGTCATTTTCAATTCAACCAAAATGATTATTTTGAATATTTTGAATCGCAGAGTCTTACTACCCTCTATTATCATAATTACAACTTGTAGTAATTGTAACCTATCGATCTGAGCCTAAAAAATTACACATCATGTTCTATATAAAAATAAAAACAAATATTGTTTCTTCATTTGATACTCAAAATCAACCCCACCTAGATGAAATTGAATATTGACATTGACAACATCACAGGCGATAAACAAAGAGAAAAGAGAAACAAAAACATCACAGGCGATAATGAATATCAATCGACGAATGAATAAAATCAAAGAACGACTTCGAAACTCAGCGGTTGCTCTGGTCGAGAGAATACTGTCATTTCTAAATTCAAATTCACGAAGATAATTGGTCTGTCCGTTAAGGTTATCTTCATTTTCAGCTCATTTGGAGGAGATGAATTGATTTTTATCGGCACTGCCCTGAAGTATAGCCCCTTCGGCCATACTGAAGGATCCAGCACTTTATCTTTCAATTCCTTGTCTATTCTTATTTTAAACGATATGAAAGCAAACTGCCCAACCTTCAGTTCATCAAATGAATCGCGGAAGGCATCAGATACAGCTGCTATGACATCCTGCGTTGACTTCATTGGGTTCTTCTTAATAAACTCCAGCTGATCAATGCAATTGTCGCAGAACCGTAGCATGTTGTTATGCTCAGTCAAAAAGTCCACATTTGGTCTTTTAAGACCGACACATTTTAGATGCGCAGATCAACAACAAAACCCATCACACTGAACCACCTCAACGGTTTGGATCGGCTTGAAGCACTCATAACAATTTGAATCCATGCTCACTACTGGCCAACAGATGGACGAAAGGCAAAAGTAGAGCTTTGCTGATTGTTTTTCTCAATGCAGAAAAAATGCTGAATTCGAAACAATCGATGGCGGTGGCACTCACAGGCAACAGATAAATGCGGTTAAAAACAAACACCCATTCTCACAATTGAAGCAAACGGAATAGCACACAAATGTCAGCAATGTGAAGCGAGAATAGGCACGACTCGGAGGCACGAATGTCTTATATTATTTTTACTTTGGAGTGGGTAAAATTTCGAATAATAGAAGATCAAAAGGATACACGAATATTTTCAAACACACAAATGAATATCAAATGATAACTTGGTTATTCAACTTTAATTTGATTACTTTTCAAAAAGTGACCCATTCGGTTAAGCCATATTTTTTTTCACAAGACTTTTTTCCGATGCATTCTGTCACAAATAGGTTCCGCACAGTACGGTTTCGGACAACAGTTGAAAACTAACAGATACTACCCACATCCTGGCCAGTATACAGCTGAAAACCTTCCTTTCTGGTGCTTTCTTTCTTGAGGAGTGCACCATTAGGAGAAAACCATTTTTCAATTGACAGCCCAAATATCCAGAGCAGTCGAAAACATCCAATTTGAAATTGGATAATTTGTACAGTCACCGAAAAATTCTTCGCCGATCACCTTGTCACTAACATTCCCAGTGCGGAGTGAATGACAAAAAAAAACCCCAACCGGATCTATAAATAACTCAGTAAACTACCTTTTGATGACAAACATCCTGACGGCCAATGCCGCCCGAAAAAAAGCTGTATTTTTCATTAACTCTGATTCTCGCAACGACATTGGAAAAAAAAGTCTGAGAGACTCGGAAAACTCATTAAACTCTATTTACCTCTAGCGAAAGCGTGTGACAGCAGCACAGCAGTGATCCTTTGGTTCCCCCATCGTCCCATAGGTCACCCATTATTGCCGCCGGAGTGCTGCGGAGATGTCCTTTACAGATATCCTAAACTCAAATAGCTTTTCCACTGTTCATTATTGGGGTCGTTTAAAGAACGGTGCTGAAAACGATTAGCTCGAATTGCGATCCGGGCCTAGTTCTTCGATAAGTAGAATGACTTGAGAGTGGGTACAAGCGACAACTGAGCTGTGTATCGCTATGAATAGAAACATGATGATGAAGTAAATTATTACACTTTCGTCATCTCTATTTGTTTTTGTCCGGGAAGGGCGGCTTTGTTGGTCGCAGCACGCATCCTGCAGGAATCAATATTGAATTATGATGATGGGATATTTATTTTCCTAATTATTCCTTTGTCAAATTGGATAATAGATAGAATGATATTCACAGCAAGAAGGTTCGGATAAAATCTAAATGCTTGTCAAACTGCAGCCAAGTCGACCTACAGTCACCGCCAGAAAAAATAGCCCACCTACCCCAGTTTCTCCTTTTTTTGCAGCAAACACAGCAAGTTTCATTGTTTTGATGGCATATTTATTATGTTCTTTTCTTGTCTGGTACATAAAAAAACACTTGTCCTGCAAATTCATTTTTTTCTTCAAGAAAGATCAAACTATAGAAGAAATTATGCATGTCAAAAGAAAGTGCCCACTTCTTATTTTCCTTTAAAAAAAACAAGTTGTAGATCCAGTCTGTTGCGTGATCAATAGTTGATGTGTCCTCCCCTGGCCTTCATCAGTTTTTGCAAACGTTTCGACATACTCTCCACCAGGTGTTGTGGGTCAAGATCTTCCCAGGCGTTCTCAAGAGCCTGACAATAGTTATGTTTGTTGGTAATTCCTGTCTTATCAACTCGTGAATCCGAGATGGCCCACAGATTCTCTATTGCGTTCCGATCTGGACTCTGTGGGGGCCATTCCATAGGTTTAATACGGCAGGAACGGAAGAATGCCTTTGACTTCTTCGCGGTATGTTTTGGGTCATTATCTTGCTGGAACACAAATTTGTTTTCCAGCCCAGTTTTAACCAACGACACGTCCAAATTCTCACGCAATATGTCGATGTAGGAATCTGCTGTCATAATACCATCGATTTTTACCAAAGCACCAACACCCGCTCAAGAAAAACACCCCCACACCATCACGTTCCCTCCACCATGCTTAACTGTGCCATGGATATGTCGATCATGAAGCGCCTCTCCAGGTCTACGCCAAACACGAGCTCGTTTTTTTGCCGTTGAACAACTCGAATTTGGACTCATCAGTCCACAAAACAGTCTTCCAATATTCTAAAAGGTTATCAGCATATTCCCCGAGCAAATTTAAGTCGTTTCGCTTTGTTGACTATGCTAATAAAAGGCAACTTCTTACAAAACCTGCTCTTCATACCGTGTTCAGCGATCCTTCTGCGTAGAGTACTGTCCGAGATCGGTTGTTAAATCACTTCCTTGATCTCCCTGAGGGTAACCTTCGGATTTTTCTTAATTTCTCGAATGATTCTCGCATCTGTTCTGGAATCGGTTCTACGTTGCCTTCCCCTTCCTGGGCGATCAGCTACTGAACCATCCTGTACTTTGCGAAAAGTTTGGTAACCGCTGCTTTTCTGTATCCATAATTTTCACCAATCTTGCGATGCGATTCACCTTTCTCGATGTCACGAATAACACCTTTCCGGATCTGCAAGGGAATAGTTTTGCTTGCCACCGTATTATCCATGGTTTCTGACCGACAACTGAAATCCGTAAGAAGATCAACAAACACTTTGGATGTAAAAATTACATATACATAATATATTTTCAATTGGGCACTTTATTATGACACACCAAATTTACACCACGTATGGTTCAAAAAATAATTTTGCAAAAATGTGTATTATCCATTGCAAAAATACACATGCATCTTTAAAATAATAATATTATCATGCTTAGAAAAATATATGAATACGATATAAAAAGTTTTTCAATTACTTCAGAGATGAAGCGTGTTCATGAGAAAATCGGGCACTTTATTTTGGCGGTGACTGTATTACAATGACAACAAGGCTCGAAAAAATCATGGTGTGCTTGATTTTAACCAAAACTTTATAAAGTTAAGGGCATTTGAAGAGGAGTTACCATGAAACAGTTATGAATCACTTTTCTAGTTTTCCTAGTGATTGAGAGCAACTTCACTGCTGGCCAAAATCCTACATTAAATCCACCAAATTTTGGTTCAAATTGAGGATCGATCGATAAATTTGGGTTTGCACAAGTGATCTTATACCAAATTCAGAATGTACGCTATTTTAAAACACCGCATTTTTGCTAATCAAATCGTGGAAAACTTAAGTTACCCAAAGGTGGGTAGCAATCATAGCAAAGTAAAATAACAAACTGATATCAAATAAGTTACAAGTTTCGCTATCTCAGATATCATTTTGAACTCACCTGTTATCGCATAACAAAATTAGTTATCAACATTGCATAGTTTTGTTATCATTTGTTATCAATTTTTAAAGACGAGTTTTGACGAACGTTACTGAATATAACCAGCATGCTGAAGAATTCTGAATATCACAAGCATGTCATGGATATGAAATTGAGCTTTTTACCAGAAGCAGTGCTTCAGTATTAGTGTATGAATTTGATATCATCTTGATAACATAATTTGAAATTATCTCAAGTAATTTGTTCCTATCACAAAATTTGTTATCAAAATGAACTCAATAATAATCAAACGAGTTAATGTTGTGATATCCAACGAACATTAATTAGTTATCACTCGACGACTGTCGCTTTCTTCAACGTCAGCTAAATGCTTTTGCCGACTGGTGCACTTTGAATCGTATGGATGTCAACCCGGCCAAATGCACGGTTATCTTGTTTTCGCACAAGAAACAGACTATTCTATTCAAGTATGTCTTGTTGGGCACCGAAATTGAGCGCGTCAGTCAAGTCAAGGACTTAGGAGTAATTCTGGACACCCAACTCACCTTCAAGCAGCATATCTCGTACGCTGTCGGCAAAGCCTCCTGCGTTCTGGAGTTCATCTTTCGGATGGCTAAAGACTTCACGGACATCTACTGCCTCAAATCGTTGTACTGCTCCTTGTGTCGTTCTATATTAGAGTATTGCTCGGTTGTGTGGACTCCTCATTACAACAACGGTGTCGTTAGAGTAGAGGCTGTTCAACGACGGTTTTTGAGATTTGCGCTACGTAGACTACCGTGGACGGATCCCTATCGTTTGCCAAGCTACGAAAGCCGTTGCCGTCTAATTAACCTGGAGTCCCTGTTAGCCCGTAGAGATACAGCCAGGGCTTTGTTCATCGCAGACATCTTGCAAGACCGCATTGACTGTCCAGATCTTCTGGAGCAAATCAATATCAACGTGCAGCCCCGAGCCCTGAGGAATAGTTCGATGCTGCGGTTACCTCCACAACGAACCAATTACAGTATGTTTGGCGCAATTGGCGGTTTACAAAGACTTTCTAATAGGGTTTCCGCCTTGTTTGATTTTAACGTGACTCGTCAGATGCTTCGTCGTAAGTTAAGTCATTTTTTTTAAAGACCTGTCTAATTCGCATCGATAGTGTAATTTTTAGTTTGTTTTATGTCATGACCATTAATGTACCGTTCTAGTTTAGCTTTAAGTAACATCATTGGGATTTGTACATAATCTGTTGATGAATAGAAATAAATAATTCCAGATAGTTATCCTTTTTGTTATTTTGGCTGTTTATTCAGCCTGAATGATAACATTTTTACTGATCAAAAAGTGATAATCAGATAATAGAACTTGTTATCACTTTGGAATAATCCTTTGCTCGGGAATGTTTTCATGCTCTTGTCGTGGTTGCATCCCACTCACAAAAGATTTATAGTTCCCTTGAAACAAATATTCTTTTATCATTAAAGAAATTGGGATGCTTGCAGATAAGACCTGTGCGCCGATCAAAATTTTGTTGGTGGCGAGGGCGTGATGGCGTGCGACATACAGCGGTGCGACCATAGTGGTCTGAGATGGTCAAATCACGAACTTATTTGTATAGCATATATTAACTTTATCCAAAAAGTGTCTGCAGACGAATGGCTCACATATGTGTTGCGCATAGTTTGGTAACTTCAAAAAAATTTCATCGCCTACTATGAAAAAAATAAAAAATAACTAACTTATTTGTCTTAATAGATAGAAAGACATTTTCCTCCGTGAGGTTGTAGATCTACTCAAAATATGAAACTTTGCCGAAAACAAAAAAATTCTATGTCAAGTAGTTTTGGAGATGAAAGTCGTTTCTGGTGACAACCCCTTTGAAATTAGTTTTTATTACTTAACTTTTCATATACAATTTTTTTGCAAAATTTAAAGAAGTGAAGGTTTGGTTAGCGCCAATTCATAAACGAGTGGGTACGATCACGTTGAATGATCGCCTGTTTTTGCAGTTGTAAGCCGAGGTTCGGCTTTTTATCTGTCAACTGCCATGCGCCATATTGTTTTCATTTGCAAGTGGAGTAAGTTGTATGTTGTTTCTGGAACGGTGAAAAAACATACATTTATCGGCACTACATCACTTACATTGATAAAACCTCGTCAACAATTCTACGTCAATTCAACCGGTTCATGGCTGCTTCTCTCCATCCTCCAGCCGGATTTGACGCCCAGCGAGGCGTTAGTGCAGTTCGCTATTGTTGCCGATGCTCCCGTCAACCTCGCTGCGAGAAACATGGCTGCTGAAGCCTACGAGTTAGCGGGAAATGCCGTCCGTGACATCAACGAGACAAGAATTATCCCACGTCCCATGCAGATGGCCACCCTCAACGACGAGGAGCTGAACCAAGAATACCAAGAAGAAAGCCCAAGTTCAATCAAGAACCATGTTTCTCCCCCGTCAACTAAATCCGTCCTTTTCATGTCGACCAAATCAATTTGCCAACTAAAGAGTTGGTTTGGTTAAAATTTTCTCTTGCGCTGTTTCAAATTTCCATTACCCGACTGAACATGGCATTGCTTTAAACGCCGCGTCCCGGAGTAAATGGCAAAGCGCGTTGAACAACCAACGAACCAACAGATCCATAAGTATCTTCTAAGCGTTAGAGATAGTGACCCTCTCAACCATCGTAGAAAATACAACCGAGCCGTATCATCATAAAGAGCCACCAGATGCTTTCTAAAGAGTGTAGAATAGAATTTTCTTACATATATACTTCCTAAAACTGGTCGAACGTTCCATTAGCACTTTTGCGACCTAGACGTCTATCGGCAATAATAGACTTAGAATTCCCAAACAGACCACACCCATCTACAACGCAATAAGGATAATGATCTCCAGGGCTGTACCTTGTAGTTTTTAACACATAAGAATGAGTTGAAAGAGATGAGAAAATAAATTCAATCAAACACAACTTTCCTCGATCTGCGTATGTGTCAGTTTTAGGAGACATAATTTTACACGAAACTATTAGACAACACTATTAGACAACAATCAGAGCACCGAAAGAAAGCCCGGTTCCGGACGGCCGACGACCCTGATCGACAAGAAGCTCCAAGGGATGCTGAAGAGGAAGACCAACGGAAAAGTGAGGTCGGCTCAACCGGCCAAACAGTGAAAAAGTACCTGGCGAACATGAACATACATGTCAGGAAGCGGAAGTCATGTCCACTGGTTCCGGAACTGCAGGCAACGACGCAGTGGCAGCGGCTGAATAAGATGATCAACTCGATTTTCCCGGTGAATCGCGACGTGGTGGTGGTGATGGACGACGAGACCTATCTCACCCTGGATGGCAACGACTGGCAGGGCACTTCGTATTTTACTTCTACCACGACGGAAGTGAGCCCCGAGGTGAAGTACATTTCACACACCAAGTTCCCCAAGAAGGTGCGGCTGTGGCTGACAATTAGTGAGGAGGGGATGTCAAAGCCGCTCTTCTTTCGCTCGGGACTGGCCGTGAACGGGGAAATGTATAGTACGAAATGCCTGCCGGAAGTTACGACGATCATCAAAAAATACCATAAGGGCGAAGACGCGGTGTTCTGGCCGGATCTGGCGTCGGCCCACTACTCGAAGCGATCGTTAGAGGAGATGCAGCGGCTGAATATCGATGTGGCACCCCAATCGACGAACCTGCCAAACGTCCCCTAGCTGCGTCCCATCGAGAATGTCTGGGCCAACCTGAAGCGTAAGATCTACTCCAAGAATTTTGTCGCGAAAACTGAGGAGGAATTGATAAATTAAACGAAGAAAGAACTCAAAAACATGCTTACCCGCATGTTTTCGTAGGCCATGGCGAACGTCCGGAAAGCCACTCGCAAGGGCGTAGAATTCTTTTGCAAGTAAGCTTAAATAATTACCTTCCATGGGAAATTTATCAAAAGCAGTTATCTGTCTTAGCTTTTTTTTATCATCATCCAAAAAAAGTCCATTTTTTTTAATGCAAACGTTAAATTTTCCACCAACAAAGAGGGGGAAAAAGATTCATACGTTAATTTCTTCAAACTCGTATCACCCCAACAAAACCAGCATCAACATTATGTTAGGGAAATTTTATTTCATGTGTTGGAGGTCCTAGTTTGCGTGAAAGTGCTAAAGGTATCAGGAATTTAACGTTCGAATCTTTCTTCCCCTCTTTGTTGACAAAATCAGATACGTCGTTTTGAATAAGTTGTCGAAAGTTCACGAAAAGTCAATCGTCCACGGACATTGCTTACTGCGATCCTTCCCTATCATAATTTGTAATGTTTCCCAAAACAATCGTGTTAGTTTACTAGGTAGAGTGGAGAGATTTATCAAAATGGCATTTGAATCACTCTCCACAAATGCTTATTTTTCGCATTAATAACCAAGCTTTAATTTGGCCAAGCTACCATTTCGTTGAAAACCCGTGATGCTTGACTGAATTGATTCTCCCGAATCGATGCAGCATCAGCGCAGCTTCATGGAAAGAAGGTTGGTTGTCCTTTGTTTCAACCAAACGTTGAAACGGAATTCATTGGAAACCATATAAGGTTTGCATGGGAACGGATGGCCGGAAAGAGGAGTATTATACAATATCGTTAGAATGATGATCGATCCTATGTGAAAGAGAATGCCATCGAAGTATGATGCACATTTCACATTTTATTTTTCCGGAACCAGATAGGGGAATTTGACTATTCTCGGCAATCTAAACGGAGTCCGTCTTTTTATGAGTATTTTCTTAGCGTCGCGCAAACATATGATGTTTATCTTTAATAACATTTATATGCTCCTTGTTCCTTGATCTATTCCAGTCGACAGAATCATCCATATCTGCATTGTAGTTTTTTAGTAATACTTTAATGCAGACATGGATAATTTTTTGCCGCACTGAGATTAAACGACGGACTGTTGGCGCCAAACATCTCAATAGCGCGTATATATTGTCGGCAACCCCTGGTTTATTCGACTATCGTTCCATCTAAACTGCATGTTAGTCAGTTGCTCCATTAAAGGTAATTAATAACAAAAACAATTAATAACTTAAAAATATACAAATACAAAATAATAACTATTAAAGACCATTACACGAAACAATGCAAGATGCACTGTTAAAAAGAAGCTGATTGCTATTGATTGGCTCAGGATCCAATAAACCAATTATGACAATACTGAGTTGCAAAATTAAGATTAGTGAAAGTTGTGAATTCTATTGATATAACGTATCACAAATTTGCAAGCAGCAAGATAAATTTCAGCTGACATATTATGTTGACAACCTTATTAAAGAAAATTACTCGGAAAGGCGATCCTTCTATTCCCTATTTACCAAGCCATGCTCGCTATGGAGATGAGGAAAGAATGTTTTCCAGGAATAGCTACAGGTTACTGAAGTGGACAATAAGGAATAATTTCCTTCCTATCGTAAGCAGCTCCACCATGTTGCCTAGGCTGATGCAAACTTTGCTCCACTGAGTTTAAACGATTTCAAATCGGATTTGATAGGCCCGTCGAGGCACTTTAGATAGTAAAATGTTGGTCTAAACTCAGCAGGTGAAGTGAAGAGTATTGTCTTCCATGAAAGAACATGTTTCCAAATTATGATGAGTTTTCTACAAAATTTCTCAAACATGAGTGACTCTTCTTTTGCTGTAAGTGAGTTGAATACGACTAAACTTCGAGTCAAGTGAAGCGAGTGTGTATGAACAGATTGGGGAGGGGTTTTGCAAATCATCGGGGCCAGCTTAACTTGTAGTTGTTGATAAGACCAATTTTTTGTTCAAGCAACATAAATTTCACTTATGTCGTTTTCGGTTATTGCCAGTGCGGCACTGGATTCGTCCTAGGTCCGCCCTAACAGCTGTCAAAACGGATTTTTATTCAATCAGGGCGGATCTGGATCCGACCCAACATCGATGAGGTTCGCTCTAAACTTTTTTCAAGGTCCAACCCCAGCTCACACGATTGCACTAATACCATCATACTGACTCGACTCTGGATCCGTTTTCGTTCGGTAATTGCGAGTCAGAGTCAGACCTGACCCAGGTTTAAAACCGATAACGACATTACATTGAAATTGGAGGAACATTCGATAATTCAAGCTGAACAATGGATTAGGTCCTAAGTAACATTCGTCGACTTTCTCTTTGCATGCTTTGTATGAAATAAATTCAAATTACTTAAAAAATTTCATAAGAGTTTCGTTAGAAATTTTTTAATAACAAATGCGTTATAGTTTTAATTACTTGTATCGGTATGAAACATTTATAATGCGCATCATATGTTTTTGCAGAACTTTGCTGAAGTAATAATAACGAGTACACAGTTTCTACTATCAGCATTCCGTCAACCAACCTGAACGTTGTGAGGAACTTACGTCTTGGTCCATTAGGATTTTTTTTGAAAAAGAAGCACAGCAGACTAAAGCAGACGATACATAGATACATATATAGATGATACATGATCAATGATCTTTGAGGAAATCTATTATTTCGAAGTGACATATTTTTTGCAGACGCAAAAATATGATTTTAATCCTAACTAGCTGACCCGACAAGCAGCATGCTACCTGTTTTTAACAAACCACCAATTAGAGCCACCATTGAAACCATAATTTGACCACTTTTATCTGAAACCTGATACGAGGTAACCATTTGGTATCTGGCTGTTTTGAACCTTTGATATGGTTCTAATGAATTTCCCATGAAACTTTGAAAAATAAAATGATATGCCACACGGCTAGGTTCTGTAGAAATCATAAGAAGGCCACTTTAAGGGGGCATCCGGAACCATTCCTCCAATGTTATTAGATATCCAATATGATCCAGATCTGGTTACATGGCATCCAAACGTTTTTCCTGTTGTATACTCAAAGATATTAAGCAGTTAAGAAGTCGAACTATTTGAATTGGGCATCAAATTTCGATGATGGCTCACTTACAAATAAATGGTCTACCTACAATCATCCTGCACCGATTCGAATCAATCAATTCCGTGCAATTCAAGACTTTTAGCTAAAGTCATAAAATTTATACCTCAACGATTACTTTTAGTATATAAAAATTTAAATTTTATTATCATAGGATTTAAAAATCGTTGTTTCAAGTCGGGACCAATATGAACCGAATGCATTATTCGTTCAATTTGATATTCTTCTTGCTTAATGCCATTTTGACGAACTGTATGGAAAAACAAAAAGGAGACTAAAGCCTGTCAACGTTAAATTTCGGACGCCAAAATTATAGCAGCAAAAAAACAAAACCGACTGTTTAATTCACAATAATAGAGTGATATCAAGGATGTTAATCCTTCTTTCTGTAAAATTCTCAAACTCTCTGTGGTACACCCACCATCAGGTTCCGTACGGTATCCTCAGAAACGCCCACCGTGATGATTCTCCATCTTCTCTTGAAATCATCGGAACCATTTGCTTTCTTCTTAGTTTCGAAGAGTTTCCGCTTAACTAAAGGCCAAGTACTTCTCTATTGGGCGAGGTTCTGGACAGTATGGGGTGTATTGGCTGTTTTTGGCACGTATTTGACCTCTTGTACCTTACACCATTCCAGGACGGATTGCGCATAGTGACAAGAGGCCAAATCAGGCCAAAACAGAGCTAGAGAATGAACGAAGAAGAAAGAAAGAATTGGCATTTCCAGCAACTCACATATTAGTTCTGAACTCATTGTTCGCTTTAAAAGTTTCGTTAGAGAGAATTCGATACACGTCAATTTTTTTCTTTTTTTTTTTTGTAGTTCTTTTTTAATGCTTATCACTTATGTCAAGTAAAAACTTCGGTTTAATGTAACTACTAGGTTTATCTATCGCAACAAATTCAATTTAAATATATCAATTATAATGTCAATCATTGTTTCATTCATTGATACCAACAATACCACGTTTTATTTTATTTTTAAAATTTAATCAAATTTCAATTTACCATGCATTAAAAAATCTATCAAGTTCAACTCTTATTCTTCATCAAAACATGGAAATCAATTGAACCATAAGTATTGAACTCCTTTGCTTAAATTGAGGAGAAAATACTTCTACGTGACATGGAAGTACTCTACGGGGAAGGCCAAACATCATGCTACCGTGACTATGTCAACCGTGTGCAAGCTAACTTGAAGGAAGATCCAAAAGGTTTCTGGTCTTTTGTGAAAAACCGAAAGAAGCAGACCTTGATTCCGTTAAATGTTCAGTACAACGGATGCACTGCGAACACAGTGAACGAGGCAGCTGATCTGTTTGCAGAGTTCCTACAGAACGTGTATTGCACCGCATCTTCTGTAAGTATATCTGAAAGCGTCAGAAACATTCAACCAGTTGAAATGCATTTACCACCGATGACAATTACTCGGCATGATGTGCTTGATGTACTTAGAGGTCTTGATACCACGAAAGGTGCCGGTGACGATGGTCTACCGCCGTCCTTTTTCAAAGAATGTGCTGATTCTCTAGCATTTCCTATCGTTTTGCTATTCAACCGATCACTGCAGAGCAGAACATTCCCAGATGCGTGGAAAATCGCTGCAATAGTTCCGATTCATAAATCCGGGAGCATCAACAAAATTGAAAACTACCGAGGTATTTCCATTCTGTGTTGCCTTGGGAAAATGTTTGAAAGGATTATTCATGGGCTACTTCTGAGGAAATCGCAGCCATTGATAAGCGAATTTCAGCATGGATTTGTTAAAAAACGCTCCACATCTACATAACTTGATGTGTTATACGCATGAAATCAACAAGACTATGAGAAACGTGGTCAAGTTGACTCCATCTATGTTGACTTCTCAAAAGTCTTTGATAGAGTTCCGCATGAATTAATCATTGCCAAGATGCTTCGAATGGGATTTCCCTCTTGGGTGACCGAGTGGATTGGATCATATCTAACTAATCGCTGTGCTTACGTAAAACTTGGATCAACGCAGTCCCAGAAATTTAGCATCGCTTCCGGCGTACCGTCGTATTTTGGGACATCTTCCCTTCGTTCTATTTGTCAACGACTTGTGCCTACAACTGCGATTAAAACTACTATTGTTCGCAGATGATCTCAAGATATACAGAATTATTACTTCAACCCTCGATTGTTGCTCTCTTCAAGCTGACTTGAACGAGTTGTTACACTGGTGTTACAATAACGGCATGGAGATAAATATTGCGAAGACGAAAGTAATTTCATTTACTCACCGACAGTCATTCATCCAGTTCGACTACCGAAGTAGCTCGGACCCTCTTGAGCGTGTCAACTCTATCCGTGACTTGGGCGTTTTAATCGACAGCAGGCTGAAGTTTAACGAGCACATAGCACAGACTACCGCCGAAGCATTCACAGTTCTTGGTTTCATAAAAGGTAGCACGCAGTTTTTCACTGATGTGTACGCACTCAAGGCTTTGTACTGCTCGCTTGTGCGAAGTATACTGGAATATGCCGTTCCGGTGTGGGCTCCGTACCATGTAGCACAATCATCTAAAATTGAGAGGGTGCACAAATGTTTTTTGCGTTACGCACTACGCCAGCTACCGTGGAGGGCCGGCTATAGGCTTCCGGAGTACACCGATCGTTGCAAACTTATCGATCTCGAGACCCTTGTATCCAGACGCACCAAATTACGACGACTGTTTGTGTTCGACTTGCTTTCAGCGAATATAGATTGCCCGGCTCTACTTCAAAATGTAAACATAACGGTACCTCATCGTCGGCTACGTAACCAGCTATTCTTTACGCTTCCAACGAATAGGACAACATATGGCTATGTCAACCCTTTCCTCTCATGCCTGAAAGATTTTAGCAATGTTAGTGTAGCGTTTGATTTTAACATTTCGAAGACCGTATTTAAACATAGGCTTAAGAATTTGAGTTAAGATGTAGTCTGTACAATAATAATTGAAGACGACAAACAAATAAATAAATAAATAAAATAAGCGTTAATACACTGATAGGCAAAATAAAGTGCCCACCTCATGTTTTCTGTTTTTTTTTTTCAGCACAAATTGATTTTTTTTTATTTTAGTAAAACTCTTTTTTTTTTCAGTATTCCATAAGTGAAACTTAAAAAGAATATAAAAAATAAGATAATAAAAAAAAATACAGTGTGTTTACTTTAATTTGAGCCAAGTAAATGAGAGAAATTGAAAAAACGATGAGGTGGGCACTTTATTTTGCCTATCAGTGTATATGCATCTCGACATCAATTTTGTTCGAGATGATGACGATGACTGAGCATAACCAAAAAAAAACATTTAATTTAGTTGCTACACTATTAACATACAACATCATCATCTTATTCCTACGAAAATGGTTGTTCTGTCAACTAGTCTGGAATTAGTGAAAATAATTCCAATTATTTCATTAATTTATAGAAATTTGTCCATAACAGTAGACCAATCAACATCTAAAGCACTCATGTTGAATCATTACACCAAAAACATTATAATGTGTTTTTCTTTCAAAAATGTCAGCAGAAACTTACCCGTCCCTGCTCTTCCAACTATAGACTGTTCCAGAAAGTATAAGCACACTTTCAAAATAACAAACAAGTCATGTTATTTTTTAGTTTTAATAATTTTATTTGGCAAATCATATTTGTATTGGTGTTTTATATGATATTTTACTCTCGTTTAATGAAAATATTTATTCATAGCCAAGACTCCTAACTTTTCCTCGAACGAAATTCTACTCAATAACGAATCGTAGAGTTTGCGGGCCCGTTGTTTCACGGACGCGGCCTGTTTTGGGTTCCTTCTGCTTCCGGTATGTTTTTAGCCCAAGTCTTTCTTTGGCACGCATGACGTTACTCGACGAAGTCCCTAGTTTTTTCGCAACATCCCGAACGGAAGTCGCTGGTTTTCGCTTGTAGGCATCCCTGATCTTTTTATCGATATCCGGACTAACAGGACCGGATTTCCGACCACTCTTCGGCGCATCTTCAAACGTACACTGTTCTCTATATTTTCGAATCGCAGATCGAACCACTCCAACGCTTACACCCTCTTCCTTGGCCAATTTTCTCAAGGAGAGTCCGCTCACAGTGCACCATTTGTTTCGTTGTTCCGGAGTAAGACCGCGCATTTTGATAGGTAACACAAAACTGAGCACTTTTTTGATGCTATGTCATTCAGAAATGTGTAAACAAAAGCCAAAACATGTTGAAATATTTCATTATATTCAAATTGACCGTTAAAATAAGGTGTGCTTATACTTTCCGGAACAGTCGTTAATATTTTTTTTTTTCTTTTTGTCGCCCCCCCCACACTTTTTTGGGGGGGGGTCTAGGGAGGGGGCTTTTCTTCCTTCCGTCGGGGGGGGGGGGTTTTTGTTTCCTTTTGTTTTTTTTTCCCTCCCCGACCAAAAGGGTCTTAACCAAGGGTAAGTCGCTTAGAACAGTGTGCCAGCCACGATGTTTTACACACGAATTAGTAACATAACTGCGGAACTTCGATTTTCAATCCATACCACATGTGTGGCACACTGAGGCACACTTTTGACAGTTGAGCTTTAAGAAATAAGAAACTAGCAACCTTGCCAATATGCATAGTTGGTTGCCAGGTACAGCAAACAAATAAAAATGTCAACTGTCAACACAACTGTCGGCACCTTCGGCCCATTACGGGAACACCCATGCAACATTGCAACGCTTGTAGACACACCAAAATAAAACAGCACAGGAAAATAGTGTGCTGAGCGATCCACCCCTTGGTCTGAACCTACTCCGCCCTACTATTTTTTTGGGTTTTGGTTTTTGTGCCCCTTTGGGGGGGTCCCGGGTTCTGTGGGGGGGCCGGGGGGGCTCCCGCGAAGTATGTTTTTTTGTTTTTTTTTGAGGTGTTGGGTTAAAATTAATAAAAATAGTATGTGGGGGCCTGGGGTGGGGGGGTGTTTGTTTTTGTTTTTTTCGGGGGGGGGGGTGGGTGGGGGGGCGCGGGGGGGGGTTTTGTGGACCAATTCGCGAGTTAAATTTAACATTGATTAAAAATTGACAGATGGAAAGTTATGCTACTACCCTGCTAACCGGGCTTGGTTATTTTTGACAGATGCGAAGTTATAATTTTGTCTGCAATCTATTCGAAAACTGGATTATCAATAACACAGGGATTTTCGAACATGGCAACATAACTTGTGTCATTTTTGAACCAAAGTTAAATTTAACTCGTGAATTGGTTCACAGCCTTAATAGTTTTTAACGCGTTCATGACGAATCACTCAATTAAAAAAAAAAAAAAATATATATATATATAAATATATATATATATATATATATATATATATATATATATATATATATATATATATATATATATATATATATATATATATATATATATATATATATATATATATATATATATATATATATATATATATATATATATATATATAACCATTTTGAATTTATTTTTGAACATTCAAATACTATCACCGACAAACCGACATGAAACTCAATCTTCACTATTAATCAAGAATCCATAACGACCGATTAAAATGTGCAGCGATCCCATCTGTCAAAATCTATAGAATCATTTTATCTAGATCAAATAAATGTGTCCAGAATTGCTCAGACATGAACCTCCTTTAAAGTTCCCAAGCGTGTTCGTGGCTTCAATTAACGTTCTCAGCGAACACGAAGATAGATGTCAGTAATATGATTTGAACAGAAATATTAAGACATTTTCTATTGTCATTCATGTCGGTTTGTCGGTGATACTATTATTGTTATTATTATTTGCAATATCACCATTGAACTATTACATCTACCACACTGCCGTTCGTTAAAAGCGTTGCGACTCATGTTAAGCATTTATGAGAAAAGAATGTAAAATGTGGAGAAAAAAGGAGAGTTAGGAGAGGGAAGTTTGAAAAAATAGGAAAAGGGTCGGAAATTTAGGGTGGACAGGCTTTACATTTTGTTCCAACACTCTAGTTAACATTTATTGAAAATTATTTATTTCACACCCAAGTGCAAATTCAATGTGTTAATTTATTTTATAATTCCAAATTGAAAAATAAATACTAAAATAAAATAAATTAATTTATAACCTTTGTATTGTAGGGTTCCAATTGAAAAACCAATATTAATTTTCACTGATCAAGTGATGTGTTAGTTTAAATTTTCCTAGTTTTACAATTTCAATCGCTCTACTAATACGCTCCTAAAAGTGTTTTTTAAATATTTATATTTTTAAGTGAAATTAATTTATATTACTTTCCTATCTTTTCAAATACATAACGTGAGTTAGCCGGACTGAAACTCACATGGAAAATCTATATATATTAAAAATGTCTGTCTGTCTGTCTGTCTGTCTGTCTGTCTGTCTGTCTGTCTGTCTGTCTGTCTGTCTGTCTGTCTGTCTGTCTGTCTGTCTGTCTGTCTGTCTGTCTGTCTGTCTGTCTGTCTGTCTGTCTGTCTGTCTGTCTGTCTGTCTGTCTGTCTGTCTGTCTGTCTGTCTGTCTGTCTGTCTGTCTGTCTGTCTGTCTGTCTGTCTGTCTGTCTGTCTGTCTGTCTGTCTGTCTGTCTGTCTGTCTGTCTGTCTGTCTGTCTGTCTGTCTGTCTGTCTGTCTGTCTGTCTGTCTGTCTGTCTGTCTGTCTGTCTGTCTGTCTGTCTGTCTGTCTGTCTGTCTGTCTGTCTGTCTGTCTGTCTGTCTGTCTGTCTGTCTGTCTGTCTGTCTGTCTGTCTGTCTGTCTGTCTGTCTGTCTGTCTGTCTGTCTGTCTGTCTGTCTGTCTGTCTGTCTGTCTGTCTGTCTGTCTGTCTGTCTGTCTGTCTGTCTGTCTGTCTGTCTGTCTGTCTGTCTGTCTGTCTGTCTGTCTGTCTGTCTGTCTGTCTGTCTGTCTGTCTGTCTGTCTGTCTGTCTGTCTGTCTGTCTGTCTGTCTGTCTGTCTGTCTGTCTGTCTGTCTGTCTGTCTGTCTGTCTGTCTGTCTGTCTGTCTGTCTGTCTGTCTGTCTGTCTGTCTGTCTGTCTGTCTGTCTGTCTGTCTGTCTGTCTGTCTGTCTGTCTGTCTGTCTGTCTGTCTGTCTGTCTGTCTGTCTGTCTGTCTGTCTGTCTGTCTGTCTGTCTGTCTGTCTGTCTGTCTGTCTGTCTGTCTGTCTGTCTGTCTGTCTGTCTGTCTGTCTGTCTGTCTGTCTGTCTGTCTGTCTGTCTGTCTGTCTGTCTGTCTGTCTGTCTGTCTGTCTGTCTGTCTGTCTGTCTGTCTGTCTGTCTGTCTGTCTGTCTGTCTGTCTGTCTGTCTGTCTGTCTGAACCTTATTGACTAGGGGTATTTGGGGCCAGGAAAGGTTCTTATGATAGTTAGAGACCCCTCCTTTCTCTGCAAGGGGGGGGGGGACTCTCATACAAATGAAATACAAATTTCTGCATAGCTCGAGAACTAATCAAGCAAAGACAACCAAATCTAGCATGTGGGAGTTTTTGAAGGGACATTTTTTTCTAAGGTGGTTTGAGAACACTCCCCTCTCAGGAAAAATAGGTTCTCATACAAATGAAACAGAAGTTTCTGCATTACTCAAGAACCAAATTTGGCATATGAGGTTTTCTGGAGGCAAAAAATGTTTCTATGGTGGTTTGAGACCCCCTCCCCTCTCTCAGTAGGGGGGGGGGGTCTCGTACAAATGAAACACTAATATAAACCAAAAATGAGAATTCTCCCTACTGTTATAAACATTTGTATGCAGGGGTTTTTGGGACTGGAGAAGGTTGTTATGATGGTTCGAGACTCCTACCCCATCTGGAAGGGGGGCTCCCATATAAATGAAACACAAATTTATGCATAACTCGAGAACTAATCAAGCACATAGAACCAAATTTGGCATGTAGGGGTTTTTAGAGACAAGAAAAGTTTTTATGGTGGTTTGAGACCCCTCCCCTATCAGGAAGGGATGGCGCCCATACAAATGAAACAGAAGTTTCTACATAACTTAAGAACTAATCAAGCAAATGGAACCAAATTTTACCTGTGGGGATTTTGGAGGCAAGAAACTAACACCTCACATACAAATGAAACACAAATTTCAACCTAACATGAGAATTATCCATACTGTTATGAAAATTAGTAGGGGTTTTTGGGGCCGGAAAAGGTTGTTATGATGGTTCCAGACTCCTATCCCGTCTGAAAGAGGGTGTTTTCAATGAAACACAAATTTCTGCATAACTCGAGAACTAATCAAGCAAATGACACCAAATTTTACATATGGGGGTTTTTAAAGATAAGATTTTTTTCTACGGTGGTTTGAGATCCCTCTGTTATCTGAAAGGGATGGCTCTCATTTGTAAAATGAAACAGAAATCTCTGCATAACTCAAGAAATAAACAAGCGAATGCAACCAAATTTGGCATGTGAGGTTTTTTGAAAGCAAGAAATGTTTCTACGGTGGTTTGAGACCCCTCCACTCTCTGAGGAAGGGGCTCCCATACAAATGAAACACAAATTTCCGCATAACTTGAGAACTATTCAAGCAAATTAAACCAAATTTGGCATGTGGGGGTTTTTGTAGGCAGGATTTTTTTCTATCATGGATCGAGACCCCCCTCTCTTTCTCTGAAGAGGGAGGGGGTGCTCTCATACAAATGAAAATACTTCTACACATAAATAAAGCCCATGGTGGAAGCTAACGATCCGAGGGTTTAATAAAAAACACACACCTACGTTTAATTTTGCCGACATTACACATATGAGCTAACGAAAATATATGAACACAACTCATTTCTTAAAAAAACCATAATGCGCAAGTTCTATTAAATTTGGCATTCATTAAGTTGCAAGCGTAGCAAGGCTCGCACCGGGATCAGCTAGTGTAATATAAAACAGCATATAAACTGTAGTGAAGGGATGTTATAACAAAAAATAATAATAACAGTTCTTTTTTAACTACATGTCTGCAGATTGTGGTCCTGCAGTCCTGATTTGATATTACCACCGTGGAAGTTACTCTTAGCTTCGGGTCTTGACAAAGAATCCCTACTGAGCCCATGCGGCACGTCATGCCGGCCAGTTCAGCGCAAGGGAACAACGTGGTTCCAATATTTCTAAACCTTTTGCATAAAATTAAACAAGGGAATCTTGAGAAAAAAATAGAATTTCTTTCTATGGGACACCATGGAACAAAGAAACCGTGCTTTGTAAACGTCATATGCTTTCATTTTAACAAAAAAAAAACGCTTTCAAACACCCCTCTCCCACGCTTCTTTGTCATACGGAGAATGCAATAAAACCTCATGAAACTAACCGTCTACTCTCTTCTCAATTCAATTGTTTTTCGTGGAGATCCTTCACCTTGTAGTCAGAGACAGCTTATATATTTAGATCAACCTGTGGCTCTTCACTGATGTCTGTTTTCCATTCACCTTTCTCCCACCCACAGAACAGCGAGTGAGGCGGAATCCACTCGAGTGCTGCTGAAAATCGTCGTCTTTCGCCAGAAATCAAATTCAACAAGTCGAGCGAAATAAAAAACCGCAAAGATTGCTCTCACCGACACAATGCCTGGAACCTGTCACAGGCTCCGCATTCCGTCGCTCGTCGGCAGTCGGTCCTCTCGGGGATCAAACGATTGCGAACCGATTGTACCGAAAAATGAACGCCACCGAGTCGCAATGATGGGTGCAGCCCGCGTCGGCAAATCGTCCATTATTTCGCAATTCCTGTACGAAAAGTATCTCTCCCGCTATAAGCAAACCGTCGAGGACATGCACCGGGGCGAGTATGAGCTGCCGGATGGTTCCTGCCTAACATTGGACATCCTTGATACATCTGGATCCTATCAATTTCCGGCTATGAGGGCACTGTCTATCAACACGAGTGGCGCGTTTATTTTGGTCTACGCCGTGGATGACGAGGAAACGTGGCTTGAAGTGGAGCGGCTGAGAAATCAGGTAAATGCTCAAAAATATCCATAGACATTGAAGGCACGTAGGGTTTTAAATAGATAATGTTATCAGAGCTGTTTCGCCTTCCTTATAAGTTGTAATCAATAATCCATCATTTGTTGTTCCTTTCTTCCATCCATCGTCAGATCGTAGAAGTCCGCGGTAAGCGCGTTCCCATAGTGATCGTAGGTAACAAAGCCGACGTCCCTGAAGAAATCCGGCAGATTCCGCTGAAAATAGCCCAAGCCAAAGCGACACTCGACTGGGGCTGTGGATATGCCGAGTGTTCGGCCAAAAACAACGACGGCATTCTGACGGTCTTCAAGCAACTGCTCCGGCAGGCCAACATCGAGTACAACCTCAGCCCGGCTGTGCGCCGTCGGAGGAAATCCCTCCCCAGTTACACCACGCCAAACCAGAACAGGACACTCTCGGCCCGGTACTACCTGAAGCGACACTCGTGTGCAATCCAGTGAGTGAGCGATTTTCCGGCCAACTTTGAAGCAGGAATGAAAAAACAAACGGACTTTTTTCCTCGAATGGAATTGCGTAGGAGGGTGATTCTAAACACAAACGAAACCAATAAATGAACAAAATGTACACCTAATGAATAGGGATCGAATCCAAAGTGACTAAATTGTGAACCGAAACGACGATACAAGTTTGCCTGCAGTGAGGAGATGGAACGAATTTAATATAGCGATAAACTGTTGACAGGATGAAGCGCACTTTTTGACACGTACTCCTATAGGTGTTTTGAATGTTAATGAAAGGTTTGATAAGTTTTATTTGTAACAAGAATGATTGAATAGAATAAATTGATGAGTGGTTTTTATATAATAAGCAAAATCAGCAGCGCTGCAAGCTTTTCGAATGGCAAAATTAAAGGAAATTCTTTGTTTGCATTGCAAGAAAAATAAACAGACAAAAACAAAATTAGGAAAATATTGAAAATTTGGCAGTATTCTTAATAATGTATGTGCAAAATGACTGTAACTACAAGATTTAAAAAATGAAAAATACATACGCCACAATTTTTACGATGCTTATACACCCAGGAAACAAAACCAAAACTTGTAATAAAATGTTATATTCATAGAGGGTGCATTTCAACTATGCAATTTGAAAGAAATCATTAGAATGAATATGTACTGTTATGCTGGTCCATCACTGCTATACACCGAATAATTCCTATAGACCTATAATTCCTCCTTCTTATTTTAAAGCTTCAATGATCGCACCTGCGCCACAATGTTTTGCCAAGGAACTTGGTTTAGCGCTGCTTGTCTCCAGTCTTTTGAGCGTCCTATACACCTATAAAGGGTGATACGGTCAAAATTTGGTCAAGGGAAAACGCGTGTAAATCGGTGAAATCGTTTATTTAAAAAAATCAAATTAAATTTCTTTTTCAAGTTCAATTAGTATAAAATTCAGGAAAAATATTCAGTTAGGCTTCCGCTTTTCCAAATCCGAATTGCCGGGCCTTACGCTTGACCCCTGCCATCAGATTTTGTACAGCCACCTTGTCCACCTTCTTCGCCGCAGAAAGCCAGTTTGCCTTGAACTGCTGCTCGTCCTTAGCAGTTTTTTTGGTCTTCTTTAGGTTCCGCTTGACAATAGCCCAGTATTTCTCAATTGGGCGGAGCTCTGACGTGTTGGGAGGGTTCTTGTCCTTGGGAACCACCTGCACGTTGTTGGCGGCGTACCACTCCATGGCCTTTTTACCGTAATGGCAAGATGCCAAATCCGGCCAAAACAGTACGGAACAACCGTGTTTCTTCAGGAAAGGCAGCAGACGTTTATTCAAACACTCTTTCACGTAAATTTCTTGGTTGACAGTCCCGGAAGCTATGAAAATGCTGCTTTTCAAGCCACAGGTACAGATGGCTTGCCAAACCAGATATTTCTTTGCGAACTTTGACAGTTTCGTGTGCTTGAAAATATCTGCTACCTTTCCCCTTCCTTTTGCCGTATAAAACTCCTGTCCCGGAAGCTGCTTGTAGTCGGCTTTGACGTAGGTTTCGTCGTCCATTACCACGCAGTCAAACTTCGTCAGCATCGTCGTGTACAGCCTCCGGGATCGCGCTTTGGCCGTCGTATTTTGTTTATCATCGCGATTTGGAGTCACTACCTTCTTGTAAGTCGATAGTCCGGCTCGTTTTTTGGCTCGATGCACGGTTGTAGACGATACACCCAGCTTATTTGCGGCATCTCGGAGAGACAGGTTAGGGTTTCGCTTGAAACTACCGGCAACTCTCTTTGTCGTCTCAGCGGCTTCCGGTTTTCGATTTCCCCCCGATCCAGACTTCCTGGCTGTCGACAAACGTTCCCCAAACACTTTAATTACATTTGTAACGGTTGATTTGGCAACTTTTAGCGATTTTGCCAACTTTGCGTGCGAGTAGCTCGGATTTTCGCGATGCGCGAGCAAAATTTTGATACGCTGCTCTTCTTGCTTGGACGGCATTTTGACAACTGAAGAGTGAACTCCAAAATCAAAATAGTTGCAACATTCTACACACACACACCTTCAAAATGAGGGGTGTTCAGGTTTTTTAAATGCAAAATTGAAAGAAATACGTCAAGTTCATATTGACCAAATTTTGACCGTATCGCCCTTTACTATAGGTCTTACTCTACTTGGTCTAACCACCTAGCCCCCTGCGCCTTACCCCTGTTGGACTCGACGCAAACTCCATTTTTGCGAGATTGTTGTCTGGCATCCTTACAACGTGTCCCGCCTAACGTACCCTTCCAGCTTAAGCAATTTTCTGGATACTGGGTCACTTTTACTTTTTTTTTAAAAAAAACACTATTTAAAAAAAACTTTTTTGAGCGTTTTGGTAGAACGATTGTGATTGGTAAACTAGGAGAATTTTAAAAATTAACACTTCATTTGATTACTTTTAAAACAATAAAAAATAAAACATTAAAACACTTTTTTCAAATTATTACTAGCTTACCTTTTGACAGATATGACTATTTCGTCTGCGACTTACAGACACATTCAGGTAACCTTTCCCCTCCTCCTCACAACCCAAGTAACATTGCTAACACCATCCTGCTTTATTAGGTTTCATTAAAGTTTTATGATAGCCACTTGAAATCAATTTGGTTTTATTATGGCACCAAGAGATGCCAATAGGTTTCATATTTTAGCCGGGTTTTTGAGAACCCACACAGCTTGTTTCCAATAATATTAAAACCTCGTTTCTCAAATTCTATTTACTCCTATCAAAGGTTTTATTTCGACTTTATGAACTCGTAAAATGCTGTATTGAAATGCCGTTTTAGGAGTTGAAAATTCATTTTGCCTCCAGTGAATGCACTAAACGGCAAATTGGTATTGAAGGATGTCACCATAAGACCAAATAGTTTTATAGTAGTCATTGCGAAGAAAAATTGGCTTTATGGTAAAACTGTGATTTTTTTCCAATCGCCTTATTGAAATATAAGAAATAATTGAAATGTGGAAAAATAAATTCATCAAATTTTCAATGGTATGCAAATAAACTGTAGATCAGAGACTGATTTCGGCATTCTTTTAGATAATCTCATCCAATTCTTAGCACTTTTCAGTAAATTCATGATTAATTTATCGAATATATGTGTTTAAATTTGATTTATGTTGTTCTCAATTCGCATAATTTCCGAGGCGCATTAATTTTTGGCTCTTATCGTGCCAATATTCACTATAAAAATAATTGCGCATATAATTTGGATCATAATACGCTGTAGAAAACACAATTTGTTTTGGATATTTTGCCATCAAACAAAATTTCCCGCAACACTTGACCTTTTTTTTACTGCTAAATGAATCAGAAGAGCAGAGAATCGAACAAAGCAGAACAACAAAAACCAACCTCGATTTCACAGTGAAGTTTGACAGCTGTGGCCACTTGGCCACATTTTAGTTTTCATGGCAGCCAATAGGTTATATGAAGGTTCTCAAGTGGTCATAACATCTTTCACTAGAACATTTTCAAAATCTTTATGTTTTTAAAGGTTTTATTAACTTGTTTTCACAACCGTCTATGGATTGAGCCATTTTGTACAAATTTTGGCTTTAAAGAAGCATAGAGGAGGTGTTGGTAGACAAAACAGTTTTAAATGTAGTTTTATCAAAAAAGCCGGGAGGAGGGCTATACGGCTGGAATAAAACTAAAATTGTTACTTGGGTACCCTACCTCATACATTGAGGTACCAACAAACCAACTATAAATACTAGACCTACTGTGATGTTCCCTTCAAGTCGAGCACTTGACACAGAAGACTGTAAGTCTCAGACGAAACAGGCCTATCTGTCAAAAGATTAGCTTTTTCTAGTGTAATTTAAAGGAATTTGCTCACGTTTACTAGTGATAATTAAAAAAAGTGTTTCAATGTTTTATTTTTTATTTTGTAAAAAGTGATCACATGAAGTGTAAATTTTTTTTCTCCTAGTTTCCCAATCATTTCCGTCGATAATTCTCTTGCACGGAAAAAAAATCCCTACTCAGATCCGTGAACTGCAGTCATGAATTCGAGAATAAGCAAAAATACACCGTGAACTGAATCACTTAATCATGAACTAAATTACGTTTAAAGGGAAAAATTATGTGTGTCAACAGATACTAAGCCTTCGACGTATTCACCCTTAATCCAACCTTTTTGGCTTCACGTTTCAGCTTGGTGAACTGATCAGTAACCGCCTCGAATTGGATTTATTGAAAATCGCATGTTAAGTCCGCGCGTTTTATAACACCTTCTACGCTGAGCGAGAGGAATTCATTTGAATATCGTATGGAAATTTGTCACAAAATATTATTGAAAATTTCATATGATTCTCTTATAGAAAGAAGTTCATAGGACGATCGTATGAAAATTTTCCTCACAGAAAAAAAAGTTGCAATCGGGATTCGAACTATGAACCTTGGGATCTAGAGGCGAGCCACAATCCCACGGGACTACACACGCTTGATAAGTGTATATGAGGCATGTTTTTCTCGTTTAATGCAACAGTAATCATTTCATACGATTTCGTATGGAATGAGTCTTGGACCCTTACTTTGTGGTTCATAGTACCGATCGTATGAAAATCGTACGGATGTAGTGTAGCGAAATGTTGAACAGGGGGCAGAAAAGAGCATCATCTTGCCGAGGTCCTTTGTGTGCTTCAAATGAGTCCGATAACACACCCGATATCTTCACACTATACTGTACACGATCCATCATTGCACTGATCAGACGAGTCAGTTTCCCTGGAAAACCGTTCTCCTCCATAATCTTCCATCGCTCTTCACAATCTATAGCATCGTATGTGGCCTTGAAATCGATGAAAATGTGGTGCGTAGGAATTTGATATTTTTGGCGGATCTGCAGCAACGTACAGACTTGGTCTGCAAACTCCGCAAAACAAGCGGCGATAGATCATGGAAGTATTTGCGGAAGAAGGGCAGAAGAACAATAAACGGGAATCGGATAAGTCGCGAAAAGTTTGTGTTTGTAATAACAAAAAAAATTAGCTGTCACTTAAACTTTGCCGATGATGAGCTTGAGCTTGATTGACCGCCCCAGGTTGCTACTCCGTTGTTGCCAGATCAGCTGTAATTACACAGAGAATCAACAGAAGTCTCAGAGATTAAATAAACACATATTAGCTATGTTTTTGCAAAGTTGGTCTATTCAACCCCCTTTGCTAGGAAAAATCCTCACTCCTTGGACTTAACGCTACTCATCATGTGCACTGCGCCATCTTTCTTACACACTTTGATCCACTCGTTCTTTAAATCCTTGTCATTTTTGAAGATCTTCCTTGTTTCCCGGAGCTTGTCCTTCATTTTATCGGGCGTATTTTTCTATCGAACGAAGTTCTGGCGAGTTTGGCGGATTTGCCTCCTTCGGCACAAAAACAACTTCGTTGGCTTCATGTCACTCCATCGGCGATTTTGCGTAGTGACACGATGTCTAAGCAGAGTGTTACCTTCGTGCGACCGGAGGAAGGGCAGCAGGCGCTTCTGGAGGCATTATTTTTTACATGTAATTACTTACTTGCAAACAAATTCTACGCCCTTGCGAGCGGCCTTCCGGCAGTTAACCAGAACATTCGCCATGGTTGACAAAAACATGCGTGTAGGCATGTTTTTGAGTTCTTTCTTCGTTTTATTTATCAATTCCTCCTCAGTTTTCGCAACAAAATTGTTGTAGTAGATCTTACGCTTCAGGTTGGCCCAGAAATTATCGATGGGACGCAGCTGTGGAACGTTGGGCGGGTACGCCGACTTGGGTACCACATCGATTTTCAGCCGCTCCATCTCCTCCAACGATCGCTTCGAGTAGTGAACCGACGCCAGATCCGGCCAGAACACCGCGTCTTTGCCCTTATGGTATTTCTTGATGAACGACGCAACTTCCAGCAGGAATTTCGTACTATAAATTTCCCCGTTCACGGCCAGTCCGGAGCGAAAGAAGAGCGGCTTTGACATCCCATTCTCGCTGATTGTCAGCCACAGCAGCACCTTCTTGAGTAACTTGGTGTGTGAAATGAACTTCACCTCGGAGCTCCCTTCCTTCGTGGGGGGAATAAAAAAAGGGGGGGCCCCGCGGGTGGTGGGGGTGGGGGGGGTGGTGGGGCTCGTGGCCCCCCCCCCCCGCCGCGTCGCGGGGGGCGGGGAAAATGTGGTGGACAAAAAAAAAAAAAAATTTTTGTTTTGTTATTGATATATAAATAAAAATTTTTTTATTTTTTTTTATACGCAGAGACGAAGCAAATATTATATTATTATAGAAAAAAAAAAGTATTTTTTTATATTAAAATATTCTCTATATTCGCAAAACATAAAAAAATTAAATTTTTAAATTATATTTATTTTTTTTTTTTTTTGCTTTTTTTTTTTTTTTTTTTATAATAATTAATAATTATTTTTTCTTTTTGGGTCGTTTTGTGTGGTTCCGCCGCGGCGGCGGGGCCGGCCTGACAGGGATGCCATATTTACAGACATGTCTGTAAATTTACAGACTTTTCACTTTTGTTGCAGACTTTTTCAACGATGCAGACATTTAGCAGACATTTTATTTATGTTGCAGACTTTTACAGACATTTGAAATATATTTTAAATTTCAAATCAATGTATTCTCTGAAGTTCGGATATGAAACGTACCAGGATCTGAACAGTATAGTATATACGGTTAGAAGCTTAGTTGAAATATTTTAAAACAGCGTAGGTATAATTTATTTTTAAAGTTGCAATCCTCGGGAAAACAAAAGCGGTGGGCCACTTGGAGACACAATGGGCCCGGAGATAAGCAGCGTATAGGCCCTTTTCAAGGGTTACATGGAGTCGCTACTTATGGTAGTGTTCGATCCCTGCGTAAGGGATGGGGGTTATGAATAGAATTTTCTTATCCATCCATCTACCACAAACAAATACAATAATCTTCACTGCTATTGGCACCGTGAAAATTACGGTCAAAGAGTTGGTTATATTGGTCCATTGCCATTAAGTCACCACAAAAATAAATTTTCACAACAATACAAATCATATTTGACAAATTTACCGTAAAAAAAAGGGTTGCTGAGTATTTCAACCAAGATGCAATCAACTCTATCCATCAAATAAACCATAAATACAAGCTTTAAAAAATATATACCTCCGTATCAAAATACGAATAGACTCACTAATAAGGAACAGTAAGATAAGCCCAAAAAGGGGGGTTTAAAAAAAATCTTATTTTTAATACTAGACTGAAATACTGCGTAAAATACAAAATACGCAAAATAACACTCAATACTCCATTATATAAACGTACACGATATAACAAAAATATTTAAAGAAAAAAAAGATAAAATGCACCTTTTTAATAGGGTAAGGGGATGTAATGTTAGCCTAGCTCCTTCATTCGGCCTATGTACCAAATATGTCATTAGTTTAGCGATAATCAACAAAATTATGTTGCTATCAAGATGATCGGTTTAATTCAAAGCAATTCAAACACTATTAATCAATTTGCTGTTGTTTACTTCCGTGTTATTTTCGATTTTCTTATCTTTTTAGGCATCATTATTTCAAGTTGAAAAGATCATCTTTATAATCTTCGAATGATCTAAATTTGGCTAAATTGAACCGATGAACCCAATAATGCAGCCTAGATGTACAGAAAATAATCACACGTTATTACGTTATTACTGTTCACATAGATAAAATAACAATGATTTATCAAGAAACCCGTGGACATAATGTTAGGGACATATTGTTTTCTTTGTTCCCAACTATGACCTATTGGTTTGATAACTTAGTAAAAATAATGTTATTGGATAAAATTTCAATGGAAATCGATGAGTTTCAGTTGAATATTTTACAAATGGCTCATTTAAACACAAACCAAAGGTCTCGACTAGTGCAGAGTGAATTATTATGTTTTCACTATCGAACGGCCAATAAATCATATGTGAAAATCTCTTAAGTGTTGCAAAGCAGCTTTAGTTTCGTTTGTTTTGTGAAATTTTATGTTGGGTAAAGCTAATACAGCAGCAAAGCTTTCAATCATAAAATCATTCGAAAAAAAATCGTACGTAGATTTCATTTAATAATAAATCGATCGAATGAGACGAAGTTGCATCCATGAATAGACGCAATTTGATGCTTATAGACCGACTTTAAATTCATATCCCTCGAAAGTTCCTGACTTTTTGAAACGAGTTGTATAGCATTCGATGTTACATACTACAAAACATCTTATTAAACGTATCTAAGCAAGTGTATACCAAGCTAAATATCACTTACAGCTAAAATGCATTATGAGTTATAGTAAAAATGTAATCGTTCTTGCATATTAGGCTGAGTCAAGCGAAACATACCCTACCAATGGATAAATCGAAGATACGGAAGTTGACAGCCCCTTGACTTTAACTACAAAACAATTTTTAAACATTTCATTTCATACCAATAAGTTTCAGTGCAGTGTTTTTTTATTAATGAAATACAAATAAAAATTTGAATTAAACTTTTTTATTTTTGTCACGGAAAATTGACTCGGATTTATTGTGATTCAATGGTTATTTTTGGACAAAAGAAAAATGAATGTTGAATTTATCAAATGAAAACTAAATTTTGATTTTAAAATCCAAAACCGAAAAGAACGTTACAGGGGAAAATAAAACTTGAGTAAATTGTGTCATCTATGCGAATGTTTCAAGCTTAAGTGTCACTTTAAAAACATGAAACAATAGTGTGAGGTTGCATACAATCTAAGAAATAGATGCAGAAATGTTTACATAATCACACATATACTGAAAATGACATAACTCTCAACGTCTTTTCTTTGAAAGAAGTCTAATTTTGTAAAAAAATATTTACAGACTTTTTTAGACATTCCCAGACATTTCAAATTTTTATCGCAGACATTGAAAAAATATATCTGGCATCCCTGCTCCGAAACCAGTGGAGCGACTTCGTTTGTGTGTTGGGGTGGGGGGGCCAAGCGCACGCAGCGATGTAGCCACTTTTCTCACGGTCTTCCTCTTCTGCATCCTTTGGAGCTTCTTGTCGCACAGGATCGTCGGCCGCCCGGAACCGGTCTTTCTTTCGATGCTCTGATTGTTGTCTAATAGTGTCAAGATGTTGTACATGCCGGAGCGGGCGTATCCGGCGTCCACAAAGTGCTACACGATCTCCGTTCTCGACGCGGCGTGGTGCCGTTCTTTGAACGCGCACACTTCTGGAGGGAGTTGCTTCACTGTTTTTGCCATCACGGTTAGAGTTCGACTGATAAAGCTGTCAAATTTTATCTGCTGACTCGTGACTTACTATGATTGATGCAGCATGGGTAGTTTCGTCAGTGTGGGTGAAGATAAACCCATGAAAAATCGGCAATTTTTGTTAATTTTTTTAAATGCAAACGTAAATATTACATCGCGCTTCAAATTACATCAGAACAAAATTATTAGTTGCATTAAATTAATAATCACATATTAAGAACGTAAATATTACACGAAAACCATAGAGGACTCCGCCAATAATGTTAAATATTACACGATTTGATGCTTTATAGCATTAAGTTGTTATGTAAAATTAAATCTCGCAACACTGCCAGACTTGTTCGTTTGATCGTTGTGACCTGCGACGGTCCGCCATTTCTCGATTGTTTTGCGATTCGCACGCGTGTTGTTTTTTATTTTTCAATCTTATGTTGTCCCATATTCATTTATATAATTTGATTATAATAATTAAATAATATAAAATTTAAAAAGATCGATTTTTGTCCAATTCGACTTTTTACTATTGATATTTTTGTGGATCGATTTTTAAAAATCGATGCGACTGCATCGATTATATTTTTGAAAATGCCGATTCCTAGTGACGAAACATGGCAGATATAAACATTACACTCTAAACTAGTTTTACCCAAAACATTAGCCCTTGCAATTGAAATCTATACCCGGATAAAAATAACGATACAATTACAATTTAATAATATACAATAACAACAAAATTTATTGCCGACCCTGAATATTACTGTTCATGTATCAGACAAATCAAAAATGCACATTGTAATTAAAATAGATCTACTATATACGCCATATGCTAGAATTTTCAACAATTGTGATACTATAAAAGTTATTAACTAAAATTTGTTCAGAAAAAAGTGACATTTTTTAATTGTTAAGACACTTAACAACCCAGATATTCTATTTTTGATGTCTCAATTTACAATAGATTCTATTCTGAAGCAGTAAGTCCTAATGTTATCTTATCGTCGCGAACAAAACGATCAATTGTTCATACTATTGATTATACTGTATGGTTACAATACATTTTATTGTTAATCTATTATACTTTTTTATTCGGGTACACAAGAGAAAGGGTTGCACTTTTTTCGAGTAAAATCTTTACGGCAATTGATTCATTCTATTTCCAACCATAATTTACAATGCAAAGTTGTAAATTCGTTCTTTTAAAAAATCGACACAGCCTACTGTGTGGGTTTCCTGATTCTCCTTACTCGCAAATATAAGATTACCGAAAATTAGGTTTGAATTTTACCGAAAACAAGGTTTTGGTAGTAAAACCAAAAATTTCGGTAAAATTTACCGACACATTACGTTTAATTTTACTTATTTTTCAAGTAAAGTGGATTTACAAATGTTTACGTAATTGTTTACCTAAAACTAGTTTAAAATTGTATCACGCTAAGTGTTATGCTTCTTGTGCCGCCTCCTCGCTAAATACTTGTGTATTTTATTAAAATACTAGCTGAACCCGGTGCGTGCGCTGCTACGCTTGCAACTAATTGATGGAAAATTTAATATGACTGGCACTTTTATGGTTTTTTTTCGGAATGAGTTTTTTTTTTCTTGAATAAGCAGGGATTCAAACTTCTATCAAAACATGCTTCTTACCCGAGAAATACACGTTTTGTGTAACCTGGATAATTCTCATTTTTGGTAGAAGTTTGTGTTTCATTTGTATGGAAACCCTCCCTCCGGGGGGGGGGTGGTTGCCAAACCCCACACAAACATTTCCCTCTAAAACCCCCCACGCCAAATTTTTCTGGTTTATTCCTCAACCAACACACCCGCCCCCTCCTTTTTAAAAAAAAAATTTTTTTTTTTTTTTTCCCCCCCCCCCCCCCACAGGGGGGGGGGGGGGGGTTGACAAACAATACAATCATAACTTTCCCTCCACAAACACCCCTCATATTTTTTATTTTTTTTTTTTGATTTGTTGTTTTCTTGTGTATTAGTTTTTTTTTGTTTTTTGTGTGAGGGCGCGGGCGTGGGGGGGGGGGGGGAACAAAAAAAAAATAAACCCCCCCCCCAACCCAACCAACCTCTTTTTTTAATTTTGGGGGGTTGGGGCGTTTCATAACTTTATGAGTAGAGGATGGAGAAAAAAAAAAAAAAAAAAAAATTTTTTTTTTTTATATATAAAAATCCAAAACAAAAAAAAAAAAAGGAGGCTGTGCATGTGAGCGGACGTGACGTTTGTTTTTTCGCTGCAAAACAGCAAATTGAAAATTATAAAAAAATACTGATATTACAACTAACAGTAGTATCCAAAGTAGTTTTTGAAATTAACTGTGATGAAGCAATGTTTTGGAAGTCAACCAAACCAAAACCGGTCGCGTTCTCTATTCGATAAAAAATAGTCGTAGTCGTTGAATTTTGTGGATCGTGAAAATAACATTCTATAAATGGTGAAAAATATAGCAGGGCTTACATTGACTGAGTGATTGGAGAAAAACGTTATCAAAAAGTCACAAAGAACAAAACACGGAGAACAAAACGGTCCATTTTTTAACTTGTGCAAATTTTCTGTGGCTCATCGACCCAATTCGTGTGTTTCTTCGACGGATGACGTTGTAAGTTCGTGGCTTCGCAGTGTTATGGAAATGGTTGTCTGCTTGCTTCTCATAAATGGTATACAGGATCCAGCAAAACTCAGCTAAGTATTATATTTAAGATGTACATAGATAATCCAGACTACCTGGGCTGTACAACATGTGGAATTGAAGGTCTGAATATATTGATGCAGTTCAGGCCCAACTTTGGGTTTTATTTTACTTGGCGAGCTTCGCCTCTGTCTCACTCTCATATACCGCGTTGACGTCGTAAAGTTTGAAGTTTTCAATCGTAGTGCAGAAAGTGTTTTAAATGTATATTATCCATTTCAAATTTTTGATTTATTCACCAAAACTCTGCAATTTTTGGTTTCACGTGAATAGCCAATCCACATTCGACCCATTGATCTTAGATCTGATGTTCAAACTCACGGTTTATTGAACAGATGCAGCTTCGAACGGAGATAAAGGAAATCAGCTTCTGTCCGGTCAGCTATATTTCTCCTGACAAATCATCACCAACTTTCCAAATTGGTGTCCATGCAGTGTTGAAAAATTCCTTGTCTTCCCAATAAAAAGCCACGATTACTCTTCGTGAGTGGCTCCAGCAGCATCCTTACAGTTGCCTTAAAGACTGCCCCAGACAGTATGAACGCATCCAGTTCTCAGTAGGAATATTACACGGGTATTGGAAATTCAATTTTTATTAGATATACTTTCAACATTTAATTAACACATCTGGTTAGTGCTCTCAATATTTGCAATCTAGCAATTGTAGGCTAGCTGACATTCTTCATAAGATTCAGCACAGACTTCTTAGCGACGGGTTTTGACACTTTTTTATTGTCTTTTTCAAAGTGTTGAGTGGTGTCTGCTGTCGAGGCATGTTTCCTAAGATGTGCCTTCGTCAAAAATCTTCAACTGGTCGAATTTGCGAGCAATTAGAAGGGTTCATGTCCTTTGGGCAGACATACCACACATTAACAATTTTCAATTTCCATGCCCCAAGTCGTGGATACGCCAAATTTCTAGGAAACCTGGGTACACAAATTATGTCTATAAGAAACCCTAATAAGATGATATCAACAATCAATATGAAAGTAGCGATTGGACATTGGTTCACTGTTGTAGAGCCCCTCGATCTAGAGTGCGCGTTGCAGTCTGCACCCAGCAATACATTGTTGTGCATTTCGGTGCTGGAGTTTTTGTTTTTGTTTTGATTCGCAGGGTGGTTGAGACATAGTATTTGAGGGTGTGCTGGTGTGAGTTGCGTTATTTGGGGCGGATTGAGCTTGGGACCGATGTGCAATTGCTTCCCGACCAAAGACTATATCCGAGTGTGTGTGTGTGTGTGTGTGCCCAAGGGGGGGGGGGGGGGGGGGGTGTTGGCGTGTGTGTTGCGTGATTTGGTCTCTATGCAACATTTTTCTCTTTTCAGAAAGCGAGTAATGGCGCTATAACCATATGCCAAAAAGGCTAGGACAAGAGTTAGTGCTCATGCCCCAACCGACAGACAAGCTCCCACGCAATAAGAGCCTGGATACAAATAGGAATTGCCTGTGTTGCAGCCCACAAAATTTATTTATTGTCATCAATCATAAGTAGACCATATAATATATATTAAAATATAATATAATATTATTCATTCTTGTATGTTCTGGTTTCTTATGGAGCTAAAATACTGTTTTAGTTTATGCCGAGACATTGTAAAGTCAATGATTTCGCAGTGTTTATTGTAAGAAGCCATCATGCGATTTATTGGTCCATTTGTTGCATAGTTTGTGCGATGATGGCTGATGGCGAATAGGTTACGATTTCGAAGTTGCCGAATAGGTGCATATATGTTTAATTTTGATAAAAGTTCTGGTGAGTCAATACGCTGCGAAACGATATCGTTTACAAATGAAACGCTTGCATACTCACGACGCTCTTTCAATGTTTGGATGTTTATAAGCATGCAACGCGCTTCATATGATGGAAGACGAAATGATGTCCAACCCAACCTACGAAGAGCATATAATAGAAATTGCTTTTGTACTGATTCTATTCTGTTTTCGTGTGTGGTTAAATGAGGAGACCATACAATGCTGCAATATTCCAGAATAGACCTAACATAAGCTATATATAGTGTTTTAATAGTGTATGGGTCCTGAAAATTATGACAAAAGCGCTTAATAAAGCCCAGCATGTTATTTGCCCTGTGAATAGTTGTGTTGTAGTGGTCTATGAAATTAAGTTTGGAGTCTAAGATTATTCCTAAGTCCCTAACTCTTTCACATTTTTCTACTTTCTGATTACCTAGTGAAATTGATATGTTTGGTGTTGTTATTTTTTTGCTAAATGATATTGAGTTGCATTTTTTTACATTCAGCTCTAATAGGCTTTTTTTACACCATGTGTAGAATATGTTTATTTCATTCTGGAATAAATTGATGTCTTCCTTATTTCGTATTTCCAAATAAAGCTTCATGTCATCGGCATAGATTAGTACTTTAATATTTTTAAGAATGAAGGAAATGTCATTTACGTACAAAATAAAAAGAAGGGGTCCTAAATGAGAGCCTTGTGTGACACCAGAAGTGACTTGAATAGGATTTGGATTTCTTTCCATTTAATTTTATTATTTGTTGGCGGCTAGTTAAGTATGATTCAAGCCATTTCAAGAGTCCAGGTTCAATCCCATGTTTTTGTAGTTTGAAAAGTAGCATTGGTATGTCAATACGATCAAAAGCCTTGCTAAAGTCTGTATAGAGAGCTTCTACGTGGTTTCCATTATCCATTGCATTCAATGAATAGTCTATAAATTCAATTAAATTTGTCGAGGTTGAACGGCCCTTAAAAAAGCCGTGTTGCTTGTCAGTTATTTGATTTTTGATTTGGAGAAATAATTTTTCATTGACAATTGCCTCGAAAAGTTTAGGAATGCAAGAGATAATGGCTATTCCACGATAATTACGTACGTCAGATTTTCGTCCAGATTTGAAAATAGGGACCAGAAATGAGCTTTTCCAAATTGTTGGGAAAATTCCTGATTCCAGTGACATATTAAAGAGCCAAAACAATGGAGATGTGAGTTCCATTGCTAAACTCTTCATGAACACTGGAGGAATTCCGTCAGGTCCAGGACCTTTTGCGGCGTCCAAATTTTTTAATGCTTGGAAAATATCTTGCACATACAGTTGGATGACGCCAATGCCCCCAGTAAATTCAGGGTAAAATGCAAAATATTCGCGATCGCGATCCTCTTCAGAAAATGTCGTATAGATTTCTTGAAAAAATGTTGCAAAAAGATTGCAATTTTTTTCCGAGTTATCACCGACACGTTCATCAAGGTACATTGTGGATGGAAAATTGTCAGATTTTAATTTGGTTTTTACGTAATTGAAGAAGTTCTTCGGGCATGACTTTATTTCAAGTTCAGTTTTTGTATTGTATTCTTCAAGTGCAACACCCATGGCTAGATTCAATTGGTCGCATATGTCCAGATAGTTTGCTAAATTTTCACTGCTGTTGAATTTTTTGAAAATTTTGTGAGCTTTCTGCTTTCGATTTTTTAAATTTTTGATTTGTCTGTTAAACCAGACTGGATCACTCGTATTTCGGTGACGTCGTTTTTTCTTCAAAGGTATTTCTTGCAAAATTATTTCCGATAAAATTTTATAAAAAATGTCTACAGCAGTTTCGACATTCCCTTCATTCTTGAAAATTTCCTGCCAGTTTACATTGTTTAGTTTGCTTCTGATATTCGCATAATTAGCTAGTCTGTATTCAAAGCCTTCTTCATATTCACAGTCGTTGGGTCTTTGATATTCATGTATAAATAAAGAATATTCGATTGCCGTGTGACGCATTTCATTTTTCCATAATGGGTTCAGCGATTCAGTCACACAGAAATCTTCTTGAATATTCGTGAGCAAGAAGTCCAAAAAACAATTTTCTTCATTTCTGATGTAGTTTACTTGATTAAGTCCAAGTTTTGAGATTTCGTCGAATATGAATTGCAAAGTAATATTCTCCCCAACGACTGGGAGTAAGATATTTTCATTTTCGGAGTCTAGAATGAAGTCAGCGTCGCGTTGATTAAAGTCCCCATAGATGTGAACTTTTACTTCAGGAGGAAGTTCAGATAAAATTTTTTCTGCACATTCGAAAAACTTTTCATATGTATTTTTATTAGCATTATATGGTGGAAAATACACAGAGGCAAATACGTGTGTTTCACCTGCTATGTGAGATTTCACCCAAACATGCTCAAATTCATTAAATTTGGATGAGAGAATTATTTCTGAGTTGAATTTTGCAGAGATGGCTACGAGGACTCCACCGCCTGACTTCTTTCCAGACTCAAGAAAATTCCTATCATTTCTGAATACGTTATACGCACTTCCGAAAATTTCTTCACTTTTTACACTTTCATCCCAGCTAGTTTCAGTTGCCAGAATAATCGAAAAGGATGTACCAAGAAGATTTTTATGAATTTCCTTCATTTTTGCTGGGCTTTTCATGCGATTGAAATTTTGACAATAAATCAAAATTTCAGTAGCATTCTGTTTTGGTGAAGAAATTGTGGGAAGCGCGTCGGTTGATGAAATATTTACCGATATTGATGATGTTTCTTCATCTTCTATGGAGGGCGTCGTTTCTTCTTCTTCTATGGAAGGCGTCGTTATTTCCGAAAATGTGACCCTGGGGAGGTAGAGTAAAATTTTGTGCTACTCTCTCGTAGTTGCTGCAGGCGGTGTGTTCGATCGCTGGATAAAGATGTGCGGTGTGACTGCAGGTCTGCCAAGGCGTCATTGCGTGATACTCCCATCTCTTTGTATACGTCCAGGAAAATTTCACGCAGAAGGTTGGTGTCCGTAGGTAAACCTTCCGCTGCTAGCATTACTGAGGCACTTATTTTAGTCATTCCGCGAGTACATACATTTGTTGGCTGGTCATGGAGATAAGCAAGGTAAGTCCGCACCGTCTCCATGATTCTGTAGTCCCGCAAACGAGCTTTTAAATAACGCCTGTCCCCATCAGCTGATTGCTGCGTTAAGTTTACGATGGGTGGACGCATGGGGTCGGGTGTCCAGTGAAGTGTCGAGTGCGATTCCAAATGTGTTGATGCCGTGGTATTTTCCGCTGGTGATTCATTGTTGTTATGGTGTACCTTGTTGTTTGTACGGTGAGGGTTTATGGTTTCACCCTTTCTGAATTCGATGAGTTTTGGCACGGAGAGGCCTGGTATTGGGTGGTCGGTTGATGATGGTGGGCCGGCAAATTGTACTTTTGCTGTGGCCAGTAATTTTTTGTCCGATTCGTTGGAACGGGTGTGTTCATTCTGTTGAGTGCTTTTGGATTTGGGTGCTGTTAGATTTGTATTGCTGTTGATGTTTGTTGGTTTGATTTGTTGATGTTTCCTGCGTTTTCTGCTGCGCTTAGCAGCAGCTTTTTCCTGGAGCTTTCGCGTCTTTTGTTTTTCGTCATATTTTGACCAGTCCTTCATCCAGCGCCATTTGTTGCCCAAAAATCGCCATCCCGGAGACGAATGATCAGTTTTCGGCTGAATTCCACTGTTGACTGGGGAATTTTCAGCTAATTCCTCCTCCAGTGTCTTCTCTGGTGGGGAGACATTAGCTTTCGTACAAGATTGTAGGCTGGAAACAGCACCAGAAACAATTTTTATTTCATGTAAAATTTCTTCAAGGGTTGCCTCACAGTTGAGTTGTGGTGTTGATTCAGTAGTTTCTGCTGTTGTTGTTATTGTTGTGGTGATTTCTGCTACTGCTGCGATCGCAGCCGATTTGGCTACCAATTCGATTGCCGTCGATGTGTCTGCTTCCAAAAATGCCGTGATTTCATGTTTTATTTCTGCTACACTGTTTTTGCAGCTGGTCTCGATTACACTGCACATGTCTTTGTTATTGTTGTTAATTTTTTTTAGGGTTTCATTGACATCGTTTAGTTGTAGCTCGATATTCTCAAAAAATTCTGAGACAGCAGAAAATCTTTTCAAGTCAGCGGCAATTCGATGGTTGGCGTCAGTTTGTGAACGGATTGCTTCCACAAGTTGTTCCTGTTGATGTAGCAGTTTTCTCACATCGGCTTCCTTCCGTAAAATTTCCTGGCAGTCAGCACACATAGGCACCATGAAGGCGGTGATGAAATCCTCCCGTTGGCGTTGTACTCCCACGCAGGCCGCATGGAATCGTTTTGTGCAGAACTCGCATTTCCATAGGAAACGGTCGTCTAAACTACTACACGATTTCATTCCGCACGGCATGGTTGAAGTTTGTTGAATTGGTCTTCGTCAGGTTGGATAAAACAGAAAAAAAATGTTTTCGTCGCGATAAACGTAGTGGCAAGCGCGCGGGTCAAAAAAGTATTCACTAGGTTACTGTTGAAAACGCTTACGCGACGATAATGTAAGTAAATTAAAAATAATTATACGCGCGCGGTACGTACGGAGCAGCGAATCGAAAACGCGTGCGTTCTGTACGACGGCCACTTGCAAACTTGCATGTAGAAATGAGTGTTTCATTTGTATGGGAGCTCCCCTTTCCAGAGAAGGGGGGGCTCAAAACCCCTCAAAAAACCCCCCCCCGCCCCCAAAACTTCTCCTTAAAAAATTTCTCGCTGCGGGGTTCGGTGGTTTTTCGGTTCGAGCCTATAGACAGATAGTCAGAAATCCTTTTTTATATTGGTATATTGTTTTTATAAAGGGGGGTACGGTCAAAATTTTGTGTATATTTACTTGACGTTTTTCTTTTATTTTGCATTTAAAAAACCTGAACACCCCTCATTTTGAAGGTGTGTGTGTGTAGAATGTTGCTCCTATTTTGATTTTGGAATTCACTCTTCAGTTGTCAAAATGCCGTCCAAGCAAGAAGAGCAGCGTATCAAAATTTTGCTCGCGCATCGCGAAAATCCGAGCTACTCGCACGCAAAGTTGGCAAAATCGCTAAAAGTTGCCAAATCAACCTTTACAAATGTAATTAAAGTGTTTGGGGAACGTTTGTCGACAGCCAGGAAGTCTGGATCGGGGGGAAATCGAAAACCGGAAGCCGCTGAGACGACAAAGAGAGTTGCCGGTAGTTTCAAGCGAAACCCTAACCTATCTCTCCGAGATGCCGCAAATAAGCTGGGTGTATCGTCTACAACCGTGCATCGAGCCAAAAAACGAGCCGGACTATCGATTTACAAGAAGGTAGTGACTCCAAATCGCGATGATAAACAAAATACGACGGCCAAAGCGCGATCCCGGAGGCTGTACACGACGATGCTGACGAAGTTTGACTGCGTGGTAATGGACGACGAAACCTACGTCAAAGCCGACTACAAGCAGCTTCCGGGACAGGAGTTTTATACGGCAAAAGGAAGGGGAAAGGTAGCAGATATTTTCAAGCACACGAAACTGTCAAAGTTCGCAAAGAAATATCTGGTTTGGCAAGCCATCTGTACCTGTGGCTTGAAAAGCAGCATTTTCATAGCTTCCGGGACTGTCAACCAAGAAATTTACGTGAAAGAGTGTTTGAATAAACGTCTGCTGCCTTTCCTGAAGAAACACGGTTGTTCCGTACTGTTTTGGCCGGATTTGGCATCTTGCCATTACGGTAAAAAGGCCATGGAGTGGTACGCCGCCAACAACGTGCAGGTGGTTCCCAAGGACAAGAACCCTCCCAACACGCCAGAGCTCCGCCCAATTGAGAAATACTGGGCTATTGTCAAGCGGAACCTAAAGAAGACCAAAAAAACTGCCAAGAACGAGCAGCAGTTCAAGGCAAACTGGCTTTCTGCGGCGAAGAAGGTGGACAAGGTGGCTGTACAAAATCTGATGGCAGGGGTCAAGCGTAAGGCCCAGCAATTCGGATTTGGAAAAGCGGAAGCCTAACTGAATATTTTTCCTGAATTTTATACTAATTGAACTTGAAAAAGAAATTTAATTTGATTTTTTAAATAAACGATTTCACCGATTTACACGCGTTTTCCCTTGACCAAATTTTGACCGTATCACCCTTTAATTTAAACTTACCATTTCCTGCAATTCTATGTCAATCTGTCCACAAAGATCGTCACCTGAATTCAACGAAAACAGTTGAAAATAACTTCATTTGCTAATTGATCTTCAGCCACCATATGTCAAATACTGTAGCACCGCACTCTAGATCCATTTCGGTGAGATCGTGTTAGATTTCTTCAAAACTCACCAGCAATTTGTGATTTTCACAGTTTTGTGACTGTTACAGTGAATTTTTCCGACTTTTGCTATGCATAAACACAGCGGTGTCCAAGACGAATCCAACAAAGCAAAAATCTTGCCAAACGGTCCTTCCGCTCGCGAGTTAATTCGTGACAAAGGAAACCCCAACTCATTTTTATTTATATAGATATAAAGAAATCAGCTTTAGGGACAAAGATTTGTGGTTGCCCTCCAGAAGGGTGAGTCAAACTATTTACCATAGGCGGATCAGGTAAATTCCGGAGAAATTTGTAAATAAACATTCCAATCGTCGATTTCTCGCAAGCTATAGTTAAATTCAGGACATCGATAGCACAATTCGATAGAGGAACTGTTTTTCTACCAGATTGTCCTATTCGTTTTTAAAACTGAGCCGTAATTCACGAAAATTCGATGATTATAATGTTTGTTTCAAACGCAGAACCCCCTTCGCAAAATTCTGCAGAATTAAAATATTTACCTAATTCCAATGAAAAATTGTGTTTACTTTTCGATTCCAGGTTACTGGAAATATGGAGGAATTAAAATTAAGGAGAGCATGAGCATGAGCATGAGCATGATTGACCGCCCACGGATGCAATTCCGTTATTGCCAGATCAGCTGTATTTGCACAAAGAACCAACAGACGATGTTTGGGACTAACATACATCTTCAATGTGTAAAAAACGGTGACCCATTATGAAGCAATACCGGCGCCGGCCGTGCTGGTCAAGTAGGGAATGGGAAAGAACGTGTTGACATGATACTCGCTTTGAAGGAAGCCGAGAAATCCTCTGCACTTCCACGAGAAAACATTGGGATGTTGGATAGCTGGGGAAAGGTTAGCAGCAGGGTTCGTTTTGGTTAACGATACGCTGAAAGTACGTAGCACTATCCGCCAAAAGCGATGGACCGCTCCAATGTGACTGAAAAGAGACAAGCATAACGAAAAATAAAACAAAATACACAAAATAAAATAAATCAGGATATTGTCTTCAAAATATGGTAGAAATAAACTATTTGTTGTTTTGCAAACCAGCTCTTCCCGATGTCCTAGATGTCGGAAACCTTCCGGTAGTACTATGACATCTGTGTCTAATACACTCTTCTTGCGCCGATTAATTTACAACCTAAGCCTGCACACCGAATCAAAATTCACTTTGGCACGGTTGTGGCATTTTCCTCAAAAATCTAGTTCTAGATATTGGCACTTGGTTGCAGGAAACAGAATCAATAAGAAAAATACATTCGCTTATGACTTCTAACTTTACACGGTTGCTAAACACACTTTCTTCCCCCACAATACCCGCGAACGACGACACTTTGGACCTGAGCTCGCTTGAGGAAAAATCACCAACACACAACAGCGCAATTGATTGTATGCAGTTTTTCGAATGAATCGCGAGCAGGGCGCGATCCCGCGACACGCAACACTCTTCTAACTTCAGCTCACCGGAACCAATTGCACACGCACACTCTGGAGGAATTAAAATTTAGGAGACAGGCGAAGAACCAGAAGACTCTGAGGAAGTCATTGCAAGTTAAGCCTGAAATGGAATCCGTTGATTTTTGTTGAGCTCTGTCGTTCTACTGATGCACAACTGTGTTCCACTTGACTACTCTTTTCATTTGTTGTTTGTTTTTTTAAATTGTTGAGTAGTGCGTCAAAGTTGAAAAATAAATAAAATACCTTATCAAAGCCTGTATAAAAGACAAGTTTTTCAAAGTCTTTCCAGAAATCTTCACTGTTGTATCTGTGTTCTGTATCTGTACTGATTGATCTCACGTGATACCGGCGGAGTTTTGAATATGACTGTAAATTCACGTTTTTCTGATTCGTTGGAAAAAAAATCCGAAAAATGAACTGGAAACCATTTAAATCTTTAATCTTCAAAAATTTATACCGTAATGCATCAATATCCGGACAATTAAGCTGCTCACATTATGAATATGCCCCGTAAATAATAATATCGTAGCATAATGATGAATGCTTTTCGCTGTCATCAAGTAAAGTAATTAACCCTGATGTAGGACACGTATTTTGAGCTTAAACTATAATAAAATCCACTGAAATGTAAAAAAAAAACAATTTGCTTGTCATGTTCATAAATCCGGACACTCTGATGGAATTGAATCAAAATCCGGACACTTTTGAATCGTTATCCGGACAGGCAAAATTATCTCAATTCTATCATTTTTATATCCTTAAAATGTAAAGGGTAAACAATAGATTCACTTATTTAATGAAAAAAGTAGCTTATAATATATTAGAATATATTTGACGAAGCATAAATACATCAAATATTATAGCGCATAATTAACATCTTTCTGCAACTCATGCAGCATTGCCAGCAGTAGGTATTTCACTAAGATAGGTACCCCATGTTACTTTGTAAATTCAAATTACCGATATCGGATTTTTTTTGTTCAAGATTTTGAACTGCTGAGTAATTCGGTAAAACATTCAAATCACCGTTACCCATGAGATATTAACACAGAGTCTGTTCCACAATTATTATTTTTTTAATTTTTCACTGATTTTTAATCGTTTATTGAACAATCCGGTAGTCAAAATTTACCGAATATCCGAAGCCTGAATTAGACAACTGACAAACCAACCGATTTTTCTACGTGGTAGAAAATACATAATTTGTAAGCCTTTACAAAATTTGACGCGGGTGGCGAAAGGTTAACAAATTGATGCCAATACTCAACTGCAAAGAAGCAGTTAATCCTTATATCTACAGCATTACAAATTCTGTAGTTTGCTGTTAAATTGATACATTTTTCTTGCCAAGAGGATTGGAAAAAGTGAATCTTTGGTGGGAAAATAAAGCCAAATTGACATGATTTTATCAACATTACCTATATGAATTCAATTTAAATTTATTGTCTCTTCGTTTTATGTTAAGATTCATTAATCTTCTTGAGTAAAGATTGTTTTTTTATCATTTCTTCCATCTAAACTCTTTGCTTCAATTGCCTCTCTTCAATTTTTCTCAATTTATCTTGTTCCTTTTGTATCTGTTTTGAATGTCTTTCCTCGATTCTCTTTTTCTTCAAGCATTCTTGCTGCTGCTTCTCGTTTGCTTCGGCTTTATAAATTTCCATCCATTCATCGCTTGTAGCCACAGCTGGAAATGCCCGCCGCTTTCGACTTCTATTCATTTTCTTATGAGGTAAATTATCTGATTTTGAACTGTTTGTATGTACGTAGTCAGCCTGTTGAAGTTGTGAAAACGACTCGGAAGTGCTTTCAGAAAGGGTGCGAATCTCAAAACTGTTTGCTGCTTGTTGCTCTGGGAATAAATGAAAACATTACAATATGTTGAAAACCAACGTTATTGTAATTTACCGCTTAAACTGTTATTTTGGTCGAGATTGATCTCATCATTTAACTGCTCGTTATCTTCTGTGAAAATGAAGAACATAATAAGCTTTAAGCTGTAAAGGAAGAATAAATATAACGTTTACCTAAATCTATTCCAAAACTATTGCCATCCATCAGTGAATTATTTTGAAGCTCATCCAGTATATTTTCTAATCCCGAAGAATCAATAATTAAATACTCTGGAGGTCCCTCAACTTCGTCCATGAGATTTCGCCAGAGTATGAATAGATTTGTGTCTTCCAAATCTCCTGACCACACTAGTTTGTTTCGATGCTCTTCAAACGAAACTTTTTGCGAAACGGAAAGTTTTTCGTTCAACATCTGGAGAAATGCAGTTGCACACTCTGAAGGACGTGGATTGGATGGAGATTTATCGATCACTTCCGATCCTCGCAGGGTATTTTTCACCAATGCCGAGGGTGCAGATTGTGGAATTGGAAGGCTTTTGTAGTCGATTGCGTTTGAGGTGAACGGGAATAGACCACACTTTCGGAATCCATTAATCAACGCATCTGTTTTACCGGTCATATTAGCAAGGGTTTTTTCAAGCAAAGGTGCAAAATCAGGACGGGTTATCATTTCGCCTTGGTGTTCGAATCGCCACATTTTCAACTGGTCTTGCCAAACAGCTTTCATTGGGGCAAATAAAGCTACACCCAACGGCTGCATGAAATGGGTGGCATTGGGCAGTAAAGATACAAGGATTATACCTTTCTCTCGGCAAAAATTAATTGTCTCAAATGTGGCGTGAGAAGAATGTCCATCTACAAAAAGAATGATGGGAAACTCTAACTTTCTTTCGACGGTCCATGGATAAAAGACTTTGACGATAAAATCATAAAATGCCTGTGTGTTCATCCAGCCAGAATCGGTATGGCCAATTCCCCATCTTTTGGGAACACTTCTTAAAACGCTTGATGGAATCCGTGATTTATAGGGAAACAGAACTAACGGAGGAGGCAATTCACCTGCGGCCGAACCGGAAATTAGAACTGTGTAGTTTTCTTTTTCGGAGTTTGAAGTGAGGGATTGAATATTTTTCGAGGCTTTTGCAGCGATCACCTTCTGCTTCTTAGGGACGAGACAAAACGAGGATTCATCCATATTGAAGACTCGTTCTGGATGCTCCAACACTTCGAGGGCGTTTTTCGATTCCAGATATTGTGTAACCGTTTGGAACCAGTTTCGAACGTCAACTTCGGTAACAACCCGTCGTTTCGACAAATTGTTTGCCGTCCGTTTAGATAAGTCCGGGTGACGTTGCAGAAATCGTCTAACCCATCCTCGGCCAGGAAGGCCATTTTAAAACACTCCTGACCTACCAAGAAATGTTATGGCGTCCCCTACCTGCAGCATCAATATTTTCTCGGTGACCGGATATCCTGCCTCGGCACTTGCAATCACGTAATCGTATACAATTTGCTCTTCATCATGTGAAAGCACAGTTTGAATACCCTTCCGATTACCTGCGTATCTGGATTTCACCTTATCTTCTAACGTACTTTTCGGGATTCCAAATTTTCTGGCGGTTCCACGGATCGACCCTCCACCCTGCACCGCGGTCACTGCTTGGTTGAATATTTCATCGCGCATTTTCTATAAAATATATAGATACCTATTTAGTCCCAAAAGCTTTAGGTCACACTCAAAAAAGGGTGTCCACGATGAAATTGCCACACTATGAAATTGCTCTAACTTTTTAACCGTTGGGTAGAATTTAATGAAAATTTGAATGGATTTAGTTCATAGTGCATTATTTACATCCTGCAAGTTTTAAAGTCCTGTGATCAAAACTCGCGGAAATGGAGTCGAAAGAACAGCTCGTGCGTGATAAAATCTTGCGCATTCATCACGAGAACAAGGATCTCTCGCATCGTTCCATCGCTAAAACGTTGGGAATCGCGAATTCCACGGTGTCACGAGTGATTAAGCGGTTCGAGGAACGGTTGACCACCAATCGGAAGCCCAGAAGTGAAGGAAAAAGTATTCCGTACAACACCAAAAATCACAACCACGTAGTTGGGGCCTTCAACCGAAATCCGAACGCCTCCGTTCGGGATGTGGCTAAGAAGCTGCACCTAAGCCGAAGTTTTGTCCAGAAGGCCAAAACTAAGGCTGGGCTTCGAACGTTCAGGGTACAAAAGGCCCCTAATCGCGACGAGAAGCAGTACAAGTCCGCCAAAACCCGTGCCAGGAAGTTGTACCTCAACATGCTGACGAAAGTTGAATGCTGCATCATGGACGACGAAACATATGTGAAGGCCGACTTCGAACAGATCCCCGGCAACCTGTTTTTCACGGCCAAGGATAAGTTCAGCGTTCCGGAGCATGTCCGCACTCAGAAGATGTCCAAATTTGCGAAGAAATTCCTGGTTTGGCAAGCCATCTGCACGTGCGGGAAGCGGAGTGCACCTTTCGTGACCCAGGACACGATGAACGGACAGGTGTACATAAAAGAGTGCCTCCAGAAGCGGCTGCTTCCTCTCCTGAAGGCCCACAACGTCCCAACAATCTTCTGGCCGGATTTGGCCTCATGCCACTACTCCAAGGACGTGCTGAAGTGGTATGCGGACAATTAGGTCAATTTCGTGCCGAAAATGTTCAACCCTCCCAACACTCCGGAGCTCCGCCCCATCGAGAAGTACTGGGCGATTATGAAGCAGCACCTTCTTAAACGACCTAAGGTAGTGAAGACAGTCGAGGAACTGAAGAAAGTATGGGTTTACATGCAAAAAACGGTTGATTCACAGGTTGTGCAGAATCTTATAAATAAAATACGAATAAAATGGTAAAATGAAGTTTAATAGTTATTTCTAAATCCCTGAAAATTTGATGGCAATCGGATGAAAACTCGAATTTTGCGAATCAATTTTGTGTGTGGCAATTTCATCGTGGACACCCTTTAGAGCGTCCGGATTTAAAAACAGCTTGAAATTTTGGTTTAAAATCCGGACAGTGTATTTAATCAAAAAAATACAATCTATATTAACTAATTAATAAATGACACTCCTTAAACTTATCAAAACACACCTTTTCCATCAAAACAAAGTAACACCAATTAATCGTCTTATGATTGAAACACAGAAAACTCCAAAATTCAAAAGCACTATTTTTAATAATCCGCTAACACTCGCAGCAAAAAGACACTGTTTGACAGTATCCGATACGTTTGGATGTTTTAAAATTACCTGTGATGGCCTACTACTACAATTATTTTTTAGAGTTATGATATTTGAATCTGTGATGAAAAATTGTTAATTTTTTATTTTATATTGGGGGGGGGGGTTTTTGGGGGGTTGTTCAAAAAAAAAAAGATTTAAAAATTTTTTTTTTTGGTAAAATTAACGACTTGTGTTTTTGGGTTTTTTTTTTAGTCATTTATTTACTAGGCTCAGGCACCAGAGAGCATTACGGAGCCGAAATCATATTGCATGTATAATAGATATTTTGTATTTGCTTTAAAAAGTAGGTTAACTTTGGGGACCGAAGTACTCGCGGTTTGTTCAAGGTTAGGGATAATAATTTATAATAGGATCGGGAAGGATAATAGGGTCTTATTTTTCTAGATCGCCCATCGATACAGAGCTGCTGTTGCTGATGAGCATAGTGGAGATAATCTGTAACGGAACGGAAAGAAAGGAAAATTTGGAAGATAACAACGAGAAGAGGACATTTGGATCAAAAGGGTACCACGAAAAGACAGGGAATTAGCGGCAGAAAAGGAGTTACAATTAGATTCTGACGTCAATTCTCTTTAAAAACCAATAGATTTGATTCATGTAATCTAAATCAAGGCCCGCCAACACTTCTCTAACAGGCTTGGGCGGTTTTCCTTGAAGCTGGAGAGCTTCTATCAGCTGAGATCTGGCTTTCAGATGATGGTTGCATTTCCACACGACATGGTCGATATCTTGGTAGTCCCTGCCGCAAACACAAAGATTGCTATCCGAAAGTCCGACTCGGAATGTATGTGCATTCAGTAAGTAGTGATTAGACATCAGTCGGCTCATAACACAAATGAAATCGCGCTGCACGTCCATCCCTTTAAACCATGCTTTCTTCGATACTTGAGGAAGAATTGAATGCAACCATCTACCCAGTTCTCCATCTCTCCATTTACGTTGCCAGCTCATCAATGTCTCTTGACGAGCCAATGAGAAAAATTCATTGAATGCGATTGGACGCTCGTAGACATCGCCTTCTATAGCGCCCACCTTAGCCAGTGAGTCCGCCTTCTCATTGCCCGGGATCGAGCAATGTGAAGGGACCCAAGCCATGGTGATAGTGTAAGAGCGTTTAGACAAAGCACTCAAACTTCTACGCATTCCATATAGGAAATACGTTGAGTGCTTGACCAACTTCATTGACCGAACAGCCTCCAGAGAGCTTAGACTGTCGGAGAAAATGAAGTAGTGCTCAGGTGGAAGAGAAGCTATATGTTCTAGGGAATAGTATATAGCTGAATTATGGAGAGTGTGAGCTGTTTAGTGGAATACCTGTAACTAGAAAATAAGAAGAATGATTAGTAATTTCCATTTAATTCCAACTACCTTTATTGCTATATAGCTGCTAGTTCAGCAACATATACATAACATGGCTTTTGTAGCATAAAGCAGGCGCTATGAACCGTGTTAAAAACACTAAAACCACTGGAATCATCTGTTTTTGACCCATCTGTGAAGAACCTACGGTCCTCGCTGATGTGTCCATATTTGCTTGCAAAGATTGGAGGTATCAACACCGCACGATGGTAATCTGGGATTCCGACGATGTTTTCCCTCATTGACAAATCAAAAACCACCGTAGAACCGAAGAAATCTAAAAAGTTATCACGATTGGAATCAACCGAAGATGGGCTTACCTCCAGTGTTATGTACCAGTGGTACATACTCATAAAACGGGTTTGGGCATTTTGTTCGAGCAGCTTTTCGAAAGTATCAATGACCGATGGATTTAAAACCTCACATCGGATGAGAAACCGAAGCGTTAATTCCGCGAAACGATCTGTCAATGGCTGTACTCCTGAAAGTACCTCCAAACTCATGGTATGGGTTGAGTTCATGCAACCTAGCGCGATCCGAAGACAACGATACTGAATTCGTTGAATCTTTAGCAGATGTGTTTTTGCCGTGGATTGAAAACAAAAGCTACCGTATTCTAAAACCGACAGAATAGTTGTTCGGTACAGCTTGATTAAATCCTCCGGATGAGCTCCCCACCATGTACCGGTTATCGTTCGCATGAAGTTGATTCGCTGTTGGCATTTCTGTATCAGATACACAATGTGTTTCCCCCAGGTGCATTTCGAATCGAACCAGACTCCGAGATATTTATACGACATGCTATGTGTGATTGTTCTACCCATCAGAAGAAGCGGAAACTTTGCTGGATGATGTTTCTTCGAAAAAACCACCATCTCGGTTTTCTTCGGTGAAAATTCGATACCCAGCTTTAAGGCCCAAGTAGACATATTATCCAGAGTACTCTGACACGGTCTTTGCAAATTGACTGTGGTTAGTCCTTGAACCGAGATAACACAATCATCCGCAAGCTGTTTTAGTGAGCAATTTTTCACAAGACAATTGTCAATGTCTCTGACGTAAAAATTGTAAAGAATGGGGCTCAAACAAGAGCCTTGGGGAAGTCCCATGTAACTAAATCGAGAAGTTACCAAGTCACCATGGGAAAACCTCATTTGTTTCTCAGACAATAAATTGAACAAAAAATTATTCAAAATTGGAGAAAACCCACACTCGTGGAGTTTGTCTGACAGGACGTCAACACATACTGAGTCAAAGGCCCCCTTAATATCCAAAAACACGCAGCCCATTTGCATTTTCTGAGTGAAGGCTAATTGAATCTCTGTAGAAAGCATCGCAAGGCAGTCGTTCGTCCCCATGTATCTACGAAAACCAAATTGTGTGTCTGACAGCAAACCATTAGATTCAACCCATTTTTCCAGTCGAAAGAGAGTCATCTTCTCCAACAGCTTTCGCAAACAAGACAGCATCGCAATAGGACGATACGAATTATGGTTTGACGCGGGTTTTCCGGGCTTTTGGATTGCTATAACCCTCACTTGCCTCCACTCATCCGGAACAATGTTATTCTCCAGGAACTGATTGAACAACTTCAATAAGCGCCATTTTGCGACGTCTGGAAGGTTTTTGAGCAGATTGAACTTAATTCTATCCATTCCCGGAGCAGAATTGTTACACGAAAGGAGGGCAAGTGAGAATTCGAGCATCGAAAAGGGTCTATCCATGCTCTCCCTTTCAGCTGAAATGTTTCGAATTATTCTATCCACTGGAACGGAATCCGGGCAAACTTTCTTCGCGAAATCGAATATCCATTGAGGGGAGCTTTCTCGATCTTCATTAATATACGACGCGTTACGCATTCTTTTCCCGAGCATCCAAAGAGTACGCATGGAAGTCTCGCGTGATAACCCATTAATAAAATTCCGCCAGTGACCACGTTTTTTCGCCTTAACTAAGCTTGTAAACTTGCGTTCAAGAAAGGTATACCGTTTGAAATGATCGACCGTTCCACGATTTCGGAAATCTTTGTATGCGGCAGATTTCTCGCGATAGAGCTCGGTGCATTCGCTATCCCACCACGGATTGGGAAGCCTCTTACGAAACGATATGCCTGGAACTGGTCGGCGTTGTGCCTGAAGAGCGTTAATGATCAATTCGGACAGAAGCCGGTATTCTTCCCGCGGTGGAAGAGCCTCAATCGATTGCTCAACCTCAGTAATAGCTTCTGCATACTTTCCCCAGTCAATATGTTTCGTGAGGTCGTATGTTATGTCGATAGACGGAGGCTGCTGTGTACCATTAGAAATTGAAACCTCGATCGGCAGATGATGACTACCGTGGGGATCCTGAACCACCTTCCATGTACAGTCCAGCGATAGTGAACTCGAACAGATTGAGAGGTCTAAACGGCTATCTCTTGCTGGAGGTGCCACTCGTGTAACTTCCCCAGTGTTGAGAATTGTCATGTTGAAGTCGTCGCCCACCCTGTTCCGTGAGAATTGAAGTCTCCCAATAGCAACCGTGGCTCAGGCATAATTGAGCAGATTCTCGAGAGATCTCGGCGAGATATCGCAGCTCTTGGAGGAAGATATATTGAGGCGATACTGAGGTTTGTCCCTCGAATAATCACCTCACATGCTACAACTTCGTTGCCTGGCATCGACGGTAAATTGACTCTATAGAACGAGTGTTGTTTTCTGATACCTATGAGAACTCCTCCATGTGAGTCTGACCGATCCAGGCGAATTATATTAAAATCAGGAAAAGGAATGTTGACATCAGGAGATAGCCATGTTTCGCATAATGCAAAAACATCGCATCGTAATTTGTTAACTAAAAATTTAAAAGCATCTAATTTTGGAAACAGACTTCGACAGTTCCATTGTAGGACAGAAATCGTATCCTTAACCTCAGTAGACAAATTATCCATCGAGAGATATGATAGTGGCGAGGAGGGGCATTTTGGAAACCAACTGTTTCAAAAAAGGAGCAATACAAGGAAGCATTCCTTTGATAATGTTCTTTACAAGGTCGGAAGCATTGAAGAAGTTCAGTATGATGTCCACGATGCCAGAAAGTGTGAACATTGGAGAATCTTGAGGTTGCTCAACCGGCTCTGTATGATGTCTTTCTGGCTGAAAATTTGAAAAAACTGGGCCAACATGGCTTTTTGTTGTACCCGGAAGTGGTGGGAAGTCTCGATCCGCCTGAATTTGGAATCCCGGAGTTAAACGTTTCGGGGAATTTCCACTCGTTTTGGATTTGGATAAAATAGGTTGGGAGTTACTGCAAGGAACTTTTCGAGGCGTGGATGTGGGTTGGACGGCTCTCGCTCGTTTTTTCGTTGATCCTTTGAATACGAAGGGGACCCCCTCACCAACCTCAGAGTCAGATCCTTGATCGTCAAGAGATAGAGAAGAGTAGATATTACGTGATTCAACCGACGGGGCAGTCTTGCTCAGCATTTCGGCCTAACTTCGCCGAGAACGCTGTTGCAGTGATCGCTTCTGGTGGTCACGCCGCCGTATGTACGTCGGACACGTGTCGAGGGCGTGTGGAGGGTCTTCGTTGCAATACAGGCATTTTGGCGCCTTCTTACACGCACCGTCTATGTGTCTGTCCCCGCACGTTGGACAGCGAGTTTTGTTGCAACAATACTGAGCAGTGTGACCCAGCTGCTTGCAATTAACGCAATTCATTACCTTCGGTACATACAGCCGGACAGGTAATCGAAGCTTGCCAATTACTACGTAGTCCGGTAGTGCCGATCCGGAGAAAGTCACACAAAAGGAGTCCGAAAGCGTATAAACCTTTTTCTCTCCCTCCTGCGACACGGAATTCATTTGTCTACATTCCAGAATGGCTACAGGCGGTAGAGAGCGGTTTTTAAAACGCCCACAGCCCTGGAGAACTTCATCGCAGGATATGCTCCCTTCGGTGACCACCCCCGCGATCTCGACTACATGACTTGGCAGATAAACATGATACTCACGTCTAAAAAGTTCATAGGACACAATCTCATTGGCCTGCTTGCGGTCCCCAACGGTGACACGCAGCTTACTGGAACCGACCATGTCGATTTCGATCACCGACGAGAATTTTTTCGTCAGATCCTTACTGATCTGAATGGTATTCAAACGTTTGCCTTTGGCTCGAAAAAAAAAACAACGTATGGCCCGGTAGAGTCGGGAGGGTATGCCTTGACTCGGGGAGACGATTGACAAGAGTTTTCCGCGGATGAAACATTTTTCAGGGAAGTAACAGACGGAAAAATGGCAATTGTGTGACTGATGTCCATAGCTTCTTGGTTCGACACCCGTGACGTCAATGATGATTCTGAAACGGGGGTCGACGAACCCGCTTCATTGTCATCGGTCATCGCGGGGACTCAAGTACCACCGCCTCAAATTCACATTAAACGAAGTAATTGACCAATTGTCTTAATTCAATTGAACACAGTGGAAAAAGGAAAACGAATAGAAAAAAAAATAAACTAGCTGATAAAGATGGAGGAGAAAGGGGGAACCAACAATGTAATAATTTTAACTTAGCTTTGATGGTTGCTGCTTTGTGTAGACTGCAGCACGTGTTCGGTGGCCGCAAGCCGCTATCACGGCGAGCGCGTGGAACAATAGATCACAAGCTGGTGTGGGTACTCTCTCACGATGATTACTGCTGGGATGTCGATGATAATGGTCGTCACTCACTGGAACAATGCCAACACACGGCGAGGCGCGCGGTGCGTAGAGGATGCTAGATCGATGGGGAAACGTTTGTTGCGACTGCTATGTTCGAAGGCTTTACAACGATTGAAAAATTAACGATTAAAATAGGTAATTTTTAACGTTTTTCGCTTGTCATCAAAAATCCCGATTTTTGGTTATCCCATTTTTACGGATATTTTGTGTTTGTGCTTTTTTGGGGGGTTTGGGTTTTTTTTTCTTCTTTTTTTTTTTTTTTTTTTTGGAGGGGGGGGTTGGTTCTAATTCTTCCTTCTCCCCCGGGGGGGTGGGGGGGGGTGGGTGGGTGGGGGGGGTGTGTTTTTTGGTTTTTATGGGTGGGGGATTGGTTTTATTTTTTTTTTGCGTTTTTTTCATGGTGATGTCTTCAGCGAATTATTCTTCATCATAGCTCCATCAACGACGTGTGCAAACGTCAATCTATTCATTTACTATTGCACAAAAACTTCCCATTCCTATAACACACCTTCCAATGCAACGCGTCTTTGCACGATAATGGACACGTGTGCAGCTTTAAATGTTTGTCCATATTTGTTGACGAAGTTATATGATGTTGCCATCAAAGATGCGAAACTACAATGGATCATATTCGCGCCATCATCATCATCAATAACTTCCTCTCACGAAATGACAGCATGCAAATATTTATGCGTTATGAGATCAAAGAACGTTCCCAAGACGAGTATCTGCCACCGATCCATCTCCGGAAATTCATTACTTTCCCATTCAAAATTCCCTTAAAACTTAGATGAAATGGATCCTGCTCTGGATGGGATGGTGTAAGTAGGTTAAAGATAATACTCAAAGACAGTTTCAGTTTACAAACTCAATTATATTTGTTCAATAGATCATTAACTTTGAAAACAGAAGAACGGAAGCTGGGTGAAAACGGTTTCAAACGAAATATGCTTGTCTTTGTAACAATGTGGAAGCTTCAAACTTAACAACTACGTAGTGTAATAAAACTGCTAGCATGGTGAAACTAAAGTGAAACACAGTGATACCGAGCCAGATTAAATACTTATTCGTTGTTTACTGTTCCTGACCTATAATAACTGCACATTCGTGTACTGACACAATGGCAATGCAATAACCCAGTGAAACCAATCATGACATATGGTGTTGGTAAACAAAGAAATCTTACGATAATTGTTGCTTCCCTACATCCTCGTTGGAGGCGACAGGGACGTGTAATCACTCACTGTTTGGTTTAGTTGGATAGTTTGTTTTTTTTCTTTCTTTTATAGCATTACAGTTTATCATCAGCAAAAAGGGGAACACTATTCAATCGGCTATGTTTGTGTCTGTGTGAATGTCAGTGTGACAAATTCGGTCTACCTTAGTTTGCATTCATTTACTGCAGGGTGCATTACAAAAAGGGGAACACTATTTGAGTTGTGAGTTTTTTGACCAATTATCATCGTTGTTGGTGAAGAAGATAGTTGGTCTAAGCAAGCGTCGTAACTAGGAGAAGGGACGGTGGGATGGATTTATTGTCACAGCAAGGTTCGATAAATAAATCTCAACCGGAATGGTATTACAACGGAATCAAAAGGAAATATGTAAACCAATTAAAAGACTGTTCAGAGGGGTTCCACAATAATTGAAAGATAGGTTTGGTTTTCTAATTCTAATTCTAATTCTTCGAACCGAATAGTTTGAAGTGAAACACATTGGGTAACTCACAAGAATTAACATTGGATAAGCTTCTGACAACCTTTTCAATGGCTGATGAAAGGGCCTTCATCTTCAACATCCACAGTTTAAATTTTAAATTCAAAGACTTCAAATTCAAAACAAAATGTCTTCCAATGGCTGTGCAGAAAACATTTTGATTTGCTCAAATCAATCTTCCTAATTTTGAAACACAAGAGAGCTGTTTATGCTCGCGAAAAACTCCATCCAACATCGACCCTTCTCTTGACATAAAGTTGTTGGTGTTCCAATTTTGATTTATTTGTTCTTGGCACATTCCACTATGATGTGATTGTAAGCTAGAGTAATTACTTCTCACAACAATGATCCTAGCAGATTGGAATTACCGATGGAGAAAGTCCCACCGCGATAATACTTTTCAACTTTGCAAACGATGACTCTTCAACTGTCAACTTGTAGCAGAATCGGTTCACATAATACTAACTTATTTCTTGTAGACACTGTTCGTCAGTTCATAATCACACTGGAGTTTCACTATACGTGTTCGTTTCAATTTTTGTTTTATCCATGAAAAGCATTTAACCTATGTCACCTGTTTAGATCTAAATATCATTTGCTAGTAAGTGTCCTATAGATTTTTGTTATTCCTCTATTCATTTAAGTTAACTTTTAACTGTATACTTGCATGAATAGCTCTCAAAAATCAATGAAAACAAAACATTCGAAGTCCCCAACGTTTCCAGCGAACTGAATTCTCTGGGAATGTTCACTGTCAACCCAACTGGAGCTTTATGGCTGTAAAGCTCCACTCGGTTCAGTAAGTTTACCATTCTCGCAGCCAATTCACTTCACTCGCCTAGGAGGACAACCGCGAGAGGAAAATTTCAAATGATATCATCAGAAATTATAAAGCGAGAGAACGAGAGCGACAGCAAAAGCCATAATAGCGGAGGGGTGGCTTTTCGCCTTAACAGTTTTACCCTGGACATAAACCTTACGACTTTATCTAGTTAAGTTTCAACATTGTTCGCCACGTGCGATTCTACTGCTACATTATGCATCTATCATTAACGGCCACATAAAAATCAGTAACAATGCTGCACCGCTCCTTTTGATGAGTGCCAAATTATGAATTACAACTTAAAAAATCCCTATTTGCTTTTGACAGGCTACAATGCGAATTTATGTACAACTGTGTAGAGACACCCTGTCAAACGCTGCCAATCAACATCAAATTGGCCCTTCAAATATGATTCAATTCGCTTGTTTTTTACCCCCACTGATCCCCAGTGGACTCTGAGAAATCACTTGGATCACTATTATCTATACAGCATTTTATTCTTTTCCGAAGATCGACCTTAAATTTTACCTCGGTAAAAGTCGATCTAGCGCTTCGCTAATCCCGCGTTCCACTCTGCGAGTGATTTGTTGTACCGTTTTGGTTATCTGATACTAGTTATTAAGAAATTTTCATATAGTCCTAAAATAATGAGCCCACTTAGCTAGCTCACACTACCTGCTTCTGCACCAAAAATTGGTTTACATATCCTAGTATCTAATTAAAGACAATCTTTCGCCCAGAATGCCAATGGGATGACACGCGATCAAACGAAGTAGATGTCGAACTTGAGCGAAAATGATCGCACTCAAACCTCCTCGCCTTCGTCCGTGTTGGTCAACCGAACCTGGGCCGGCTCCGTCGTAACACCGTTGACAGCCATCTGCTGATCGCGCCAGGGCGTCGTCAGGAATGTCATTCGCTGTAATGAAGCAAACATGAGTTAATGGAACTTGAAAATTACTGAAAAATGTCACCTGTCGGAAGGTTCCCGGCGTGACGATCAGCTTGTAGAATGCCATCAGTGGGATCATGATCATCGACGAACCGGCGATACACCACCCGAGCACGTTGGCCCACGTTGGATAGACGTAATCCTCGTAGCTGAGCGGTTCGTACCCAACCAGGCCGTAGATGATGATGAACAGCAGGAACAAGGGGGCCAGGAACTTCCAGCACACTCGCCAGTAGATACCGGGGGCGAAGCCGATCATGTCCCGGATGTCCTCGCAGAAGCGTTCCGTGCCTGTGGGTGAAAGAAGTTTACCGCTTGTTTTAAATTCATTTTCTCTTCCATCTCTGACAGTCAAACACGAATTCTCATTCAGGAGAAAAAAACGAGATGGTGCGCGTAAGCTGCATTGTTTTTTCGCCACCAAATTTATTTAGAGGGTAATTGGGAATTGTCAGCCGCTTGCCTTGTTGGAAAGCGTCACATGTGGCAGGCACGATCTTGAGGCATGTTATTCCAGATTTTCACCTAACGTTTCTTAGAAGTTTTCAGGGTAACTCCTCTGGTATTTCCCAGTTTGCCTAGCATTTAGAAGTCGAGAAAATTCAAATCAGATGAAGAAACAGGCCATTCTTTTGACGTAATAAAATCCAGAAAAATTTCCTCACACCAAGTCTTTGAAAGATGTGGCCTAGCTAGAGTTGGAACATACACTATTGCGCATTTTTCGGATATACATTAACAAAATAGTATTCTGTTTTAAATAAAATGTTCGACTTTATGTGAACTTTAGAGGGAAAATACAAAAAAAAATAATCATCTCAATTTCGAAGAAATTTGCGGTTTTTTCCCGGTATACGTTTCATCAACCGGCGCACATTATTCTCATCCATCGTTTTGGCAATCTTATTCCACTTGATTCTTAATTCATTAATAATTTTGACGACACCTTCAGCTTCCTCTTCATAATAGCCCAAAATCTCTCTATCGGTCTGAGCTGGGGACAGTTTGGTGGGTTGAGTTCTTTCGATATAAACTGAATCCCGTTGGTTTCATAACATTGCACAGTAAAAAAACGGACCCAAGTTCCCACAGATGAGACGCCGATGTACAGGGGATGATCAAAAAGGAGAAGACTAGCAAAATTTGGTCCAGATTCAAAGTGATACAGTTCGGTGAATAATGAACCATTTTTGATGAAATTAGAAGCGTTCGACGGGAAATTTATTCTTGTTTCAGCATGTATATTCAAAATTTGATTTGACTTCCGGGCACCGGAGATAGCACGGATACTTTGAGGTTATGTCAAATGTGCTAATTTTCTGCAGCTCGTTATTTTTTATGTTACTTGAAAATCGGAAATATTATATTTTTTTCAGAAACTAGAGTTTATAACAAGTCTGTCAGTGGTTAAAGATCGTGAATCGGCCCATAAACAACCGAGATATGGCCATTGCCGTAAAATGTAGTTTTTTACCCTATTGCCTGACACTTCTTATGTTGAAAAACTCCTTTTTAATTTATCTGTAAATCTGCGTACCCTTAACCAAATTAGATGCAACTTTTTCCATACGATTACAAATTTATCCTAGTTTTTGGAAGAGTAGCGGACATTTCGTTATTTTCCGTAGTTCCGGATTCATTATCGGGAATCGTGAAGGAAGTACCCTACCAGTGTAATGGCCAGAGTTAGAACTGTATCAAACCTGGCTTGCGACATATCAAACTTCATGATTTTACAAACCAATACCACTGGTACTCAACCTGAGAGTATTCTTTCACATTGGCCACACCTGGTGACGTTCCGGATTCCGGGTTCCCCCAGGGAAGTGGCCAGATTTCGAATGATGTCAAACCCTGGCTTGCGACACATCAAACTTCATGATTTTAGAAAACAAAACCTAAACTAAAAATAACTAAAAATTAATAACTCAAAATGAATTGAAAAATAACTCAAAATTAATTTGGCGTACGGAACCATCGACCTGGCGGAATAGAACTCAAATTGGGTATTATTTTTTATCCGTGTACATGTTTGCATAGAAGAAGACAAAAGGTGACAGAATTGAGTGCTTGCGCATGGGACAAATCAAGGTTAAGTGCTGAAGTGTGCAGTTCGAAATGCCATTAGAGCTTACGGAATTTCAACGGGGCCGTATAGTCGGTGCTCGAGAAGCCGGTGCTTCGATCGCTGAAACATGCAAACTGGTTGGTGTTGCCAGGGCCACAGTTTGCCGGATAATGTCGGAATATAAAAACCATGGAAAAACATCGCCTGATAAAAGTAGCTGTGGACGGAAGCAGAAGATGGATGACCGGCAGCAACTTTCGTTGAAGCGCATAGTCAAAGCAGACAGACGCAAGCAACTGCTGCTTTGAACAATGCGCTTCAAGAACCAGTTTCTACATCAACTGTCCGAAGGAAGCTGCACGACATGAATCTTTACGCTCGTGCGGCCATTTCTAAACCGCTAATAAAACCGCAAAACGCGGTAAACAGGAAGCGCTGGTGCAAAGATCATAAGGAATGGACGCCAGATCAATGGAACCAAGTTGTGTGGTCGGACGAATCATCTTTTACCTTGTTTCCAACTACAGGTCGAGTGTACGTATGGCGTACTCCTGGAGAAGCCTACAACCCTGGCTGCCTTCTGCCAACCGTTTAACATGGCGGGGGGTCAGTTATGGTATGGGGTGCAATATCGTGGCATTCTCTTGGGCCTTTAGTTGCTATGAAGGGAAAAATAAAGGCCAAAGATTATCAAGAAATATTGGATGACCAGGTATTTTTTAGAAAACCTTCACAATATACTTAAAATAACACAATTGCCCAACAGGTGCTGCCAATGATGAAGACCATCTTTCCTGATGGCAGAGGAATCTTCCAAGATGACAACCCCCCAATCCACACTGCTCAAATCATAAAGGCGTGGTACGAAGAGCATGACACAGACTTTCATCACCTTGATTGGCCAGCACAGTCACCAGACCTCAACATTATCGAGCCACTTTGGTCTACATTAGAAGCACGCGTGAGAAGTGTATTTCCACCACCATCGTCTCTAAAAGCGTTAGAGAAGGTTTTGATCGATGAGTGGTATAAAATACCTATCGAAACAATCCGAAAATTGTACGATTCCATCCCTAGGCGTATCCTAGCCGTTTTGAATGCGAATGGTGGACCCACGCCTTATTAAACGCGATTTTCCTTTGAAACCTTTGAAATCAAAATAACTGAATTATTGTTAGCATATCCGAACTTTTATATATTTTCGAAACTATGTTTGAATAATTTGCCATTGAATCCTGATGCCCACAATAGAAACCTCAGATTCGCCACCAGTGGTGTTGGTTTGTATAATCATGAAGTTTGATGTGTTGCTAGCCAGGTTGGACATCGTTCTAAATCCAGCCACTTCCCTGGGGGAACCCGGATCCCGGAGCGTCACCAGGTCTGACCAATGTGAAAGAATACTCTCAGGTTGACTACCAGTGGTATTGGTTTGTAAAATCATTAAGTTTGATGTGTCGCAATCCATAGTTTGGAATCGTTCTATATCTCGCCAATTCCCAGGGGGAAACCGGAATCCGCAACGTCACCAGGTGTGGCCAATGTGACCGAATACTCTCAGGTTGACCACCAGCGGTATTGTTTTGTAAAATCATGAAGTTTGATGTGCCGCAAGCCAGGGTTTGACATCATTCGAAATCTGGCCACTTCCCTGGGGGAACCCGGAATCCGGAACGTCACCAGGTGTGGCCAATGTGAAAGAATACTCTCAGGTTGACTACCAGTGGTATTGGTTTGTAAAATCATGAAGTTTGATATGTCGCAAGCCAGGTTTGATACAGTTCTAACTCTGGCCATTACACTGGTAGGGTACTTCCTTCACGATTCCCGATAATGAATCCGGAACTACGGAAAATAACGAAATGTCCGCTACTCTTCCAAAAACTAGGATAAATTTGTAATCGTATGGAAAAAGTTGCATCTAATTTGGTTAAGGGTACGCAGAGTTAAAGATAAATTAAAAAGGAGTTTTTCAACATAAGAAGTGTCAGGCAATAGGGTAAAAAACTACATTTTACGGAAATGGCCATATCTCGGTTGTTTATGGGCCGATTTACGATCTTTAACCACTGACAGACTTGTTATAAATTTTTGTTTCTGAGAAAAATATAATATTTCCGATTTTCAAGTAACATAAAAAATAACGAGCTGCAGAAAATTAGCACATTTGACATAACCTCAAAGTATCCGTGCTATCTCCGGTGCCCGGAAGTCAAATCAAATTTTGAATATACATACTGAAACAAGAATAAATTTCCCGTCGAACGCTTCTAATTTCATCAAAAACGGTTCATTATTCACCGAACTGTATCACTTTGAATCGTGACAAAATTTTGCTAGTCTTCACCTTTTTGATCATGTATTTGCTGCTTGAAATATATCATTTCTTGTGGGAAATTTGCCAAAAATTTGAATGGTGCTGGTTTTATTCTGCGCCGGGCCCGGGAAATGGTCCATTTTACTCCATTTTCCCCTAAAAATGTGTCTTTTTGAGTTGGCACCCATATAACTAAAAACGCCACCGAATTTTTTGGCCGCATAGAAGCATATTTTATATTAAAAACTCTTGGAAATCGAATGGTGCAGGTTTCATTCAGTTTCTAGCGTGGAAAGTGGCCTATTTTGCCCAATGTCCCCTTAAATTAGCGGTTTTCTTGTTGGTACCTTTTCAGCTACAATCGCTGCCAAAGTTTTTGGCTGAAAAGAGCATATCTTACGTGAAAAAGTCTAAGAAATCGAATGGTGTTGTTTCTGTTCAGTTGCAGAATCGGAAAACTGTCCATTTTGCCCCATTTAACCCTCTATGTGTGTGTTTTTAAGTTTTTATTCATATATCTACAATCGCCGCTGAATTTTCTACATGAAAAGGACCATATCGTACGTGAAAAACACAGAGAAATCGAATGGTGCCATTTTCAGCCTTCGCCGGGCCCGGTAAATGGTCCATTTTACCTCATTTACTCCTGAATGTGTGTCTTTTTGGGTTGGTATCCATGTTACTACAATCGCCGTTGAATTTAACTACGGAACACATAAAACAATCATCAGATTTTTTTTTAGTGTAGTTTTTACCTTCCCAGTGAATTTCCCAGCTCGACGCGCTTGACGAGAAACGTCTAAATTTCTCAGGAGATTGTTGAGAACTGTTATTAGTTGTGACGGAAGTGTGTAGTTCAAATGTTTCGATACGTTATACAGGATGTTATAGAGATATTGCGAATGCTTACCTCAATTCTTGTAGAAGTAAAGAACGTGTTTTACAGCTGGATCAAACAGTTCAACAAAACACACACATTTAAATTATAAATCGTGCAAAGTTCTGGGATATTCCATACATTGTCGAAAATGTTGTATGCAAAAGCTCTTCTTTGTTAGAACAGTGTCATGCAAGTTGCTGTTTCGTGTGGAATGAAATCCAATTTCAAATGCTCGAATATTTACATCACAATGAAAATTCAGATTTTTGTTCTGTATACAGACAAATACAGACATTTCAATGAGATTGATACAAACTGTTGAAAACAGTATCAGGCATCCTTGTTGCCATGAGAGACAAAGAACTCCTGGTTTCCCTTGACGACGAGGATGACGAGGTTCAATGGCTAGACGAAAGTCCCTTCGAATCTCGGAGAGGGTTACGGCAAGGTGATGGATTGTCGTGTTTGTTGTTTAACATTGCATTGGAGGGTGTGATTCGAAGAGCTGGGATAGACACGAGTGGCACGATCTTCAGGAAGTCTGTCCAACTATTTGGCTTCGCCGACGACGTTGATATCGTAGCACGTAACTTTGAGACGATGGCGGTAACGTACATCAGACTTAAGGCTGAAGCTGGTAGGATTGGGCTTGTGATTAATGCGTTAAAAACAAAATACATGAAGGGAAGAGGCTCACGAAAAGAAAATGTTAGCCTCCTAGCACAAGTTCAGATCGACGGTGATGAAATCGAGGTAGTAGACGAATTCGTGTATCTGGGCTCATTGGTGACCGCCGATAACGACACCAGCAGAGAAATACAAAGGCGCATTATGGCTGGCAATCGTGCCTACTTTGGACTCCGAAGGACGCTAAGATCGAACAAAGTTCGCCGAACCACAAAGTTGACCATCTACAAGACATTAATTAGACCGGTAGTTCTCTACGGCCACGAAACATGGACATTGCTAGTGGAGGACCAACGCGCCCTTGGAGTCTTTGAACGGAAGGTGCTGCGTACGATCTACGGTGGAGTGCAGATGGAAGACGGAACGTGGAGGAGGCGAATGAACCACGAATTGCACCAGTTGCTGGGAGACATAGGCGTAGCCATGATTTCGAATAGGGGGGGGGGGCAAGCTTAGTTTTTATTTTAGAGACAGAGAGAGAGAGAGAGAGAGAGAGAGAGAGAGAGAGAGAGAGAGAGAGAGAGAGAGAGAGAAGAGAGAGAGAGAAGAGAGAGAGAGAGAGAGAGAGAGAGAGAGAGAGAGAATTTCACCGTCTTCAACCAGTTGCTGCACAGACTGAACACTTAACATAATACAACGGACAACACAACGCCCAGTGGACCTACATAGTAGGGACATTATCGAGTTCCGTCGGCTGGAGTGGGAATCGAGCCCGCACCTTTGTGACAATCCACCTGACCGACGGGTGGATTAACTTTTCTGCTCTCACCCAAAGTATTTTACAATACCCGTCCGATTTTGGCAACAAGATTAAACTTTTCTAGACTTCTATACTAGAGAAAAAAAAAGATTTTAAAAACTCTCGATTTTCCCCAAGTTTCAAAATCGAATCCCATTAAATAGGAACAATGCTGAAATCTAACGGGTACTGTAATGTGTCAAAATATTCTTTTTACAGTCATGTTGGATTTTTGTATATGACAACCACGGAGTTTGTTAACAGTTTTTTCTAAAAAATTTTTTCTCCCCCCCCCCCCCCCCCCCGCAAAAAAAAAAAAAATTTGTTTTTATTACGAAATCGAATGTAAAAAAAACAATTTTTTTTTTTTTTTTTTTTTTTTTTTTTTTTTTTTTTTTTATGGCAGCCCTAAGTTTGCACCTTTAAACTGAAGAAATGATCCATGAAAAATTGAAATTCGTTCCATAAAAAACGTTTTTATAACCCATAAGGCTCTGGTGAAAATCCATAAAAAAATTGAAATGATCCATAAAACACAGCAATGTGATCCATACGTTATATACATTTTAGCAATAAAATGTCAAAAATGTACCGTTATATATCTAGGAGATGATCTATAAAAGTGTACGGATTACCCATAAACACATTGCAAATGTTCCATAAAAGGTTCAATATCATTCCTTACACTTGTAAAATTGATCCTTAGAATGTAACGTTTGTGAACTAAAATATATGCACATGATCAATAAATTATTGAAAATATTCCATAAATAAATCGCCAATGATCCATAATATGTTTGAAAAATTAACCGTGAACTTCTAAATATGGTCCATAGCAAATCAATTTTGTGCAATTAAAATAATATGTATAATCCATTAATTATGCCGGAATTATTCCAATTTTGGGTTTAATTTTTTTTTTATTTTAACTACGGGGAAATCGATCCTTGACTGCACTACCACTCAGACTTATTAACATGTCCATTCCATTAGCTATGCGGCTTAAATATTGCTGTAAAAGAAAGATCACTTTGAAGAAGATCTTCAATTTTCAGAAAGCTGACTTATTTTGCGCTCTCACGTTCTTTTACGACCGCAACTGCGACACATGTTTCCCAATAAATTTGGTAAAGAACACTTGTGCACGTAAAGAACTACGGCATCCTCATGTTTGCACCTTTAAAACTGAAGAAATAGTCCATGAAAAATTAAAAATCGTTCTATAAAAACGCATTCTCGACCCAAAAGACTCTTGTGAAAATCCACAAAATAAATGACTCTGGTGAAAATCCACAAAAAACATAAAAATGATCCCTAAAATTCATCAATTTGATCCATACTTTTAACAAAATTGAGCAATAAAATAAAATGTCAGAAATTAACCGTTATATATCAAGGTCAATATATGTATATGTCAATATCAATATTTGATATATATAATTGTTCGGATTTCCCATTATTATATTGCAAATGATACTTAAAAAGGCTCAATAACTATCCTTAAACTTGCAAAATTGATCCACAGAATGCAACCTTTCTACACTAACATATGTGCATATCATCCTTAAATTATTGTAAATGTTCCATAAATAAATTGCCAATGAGTTTGTATAACAAATCATAATCCTAAAAAAATGATTCATAACAAACCAACTTCGTGCACTTAACATTATTTGATCTCCCCGCAACTGCGACACATGTTTGTCAAGAAACTTGGTAAAAAGCTCTCCAGCACATAAAGAACTACAGGTCAAATTTATGAATTGATTAAACTATTGTTTCAGAAAATTTGATTTAAATTATGCCGGGCAGACGCTTGCTGTCCAACTCGCTATCGCTCATCGGACCTAACTACAAAAAATATCCTCCGTTTGCCTTATACCGGGCAAATGCTTAAGTCAGTCGTTTGCCTGGAATCTAATCTACGCTATGTTATCACTTCGGATGTCGGAAACATCGACTGCTTTCGGCCACCTTAGTTCTTCAATCCTCAACACGGCTACGCAAAAACTCCGCAATCCTTCTTTAACAGCAAAATATTTTATCCGGATACCTGAAAGAACGGACTAAATGTCACTAAATCTGAGTAGTAAAGCAGCTAGCGATCAATTTTACAATCTTTATGGATCAAAATTTAAAAAAATAGTGCCCCAACCTGGAAAAATGCAGGCATAATTTATGGATCATACCATATAGTTTAGCGAACGAAGTTGATTTACTATTGATCATTTTTATAAGCTTATGGTTCATTATTCATCATTTTATGGATCATTGGCAGTTTATTTACAGAAAATTTCAAATACTTTATGAAACATGCGAATATATTTAATTGCACAAAGGTTACATTCTATGGATCAATTTTACAAGTTTAAGGAAAGGTATTGAACCTTTTATGGATCATTTGTAATATGATTATGAATAATCCGTACACTTTTAACGATCATGCCCTAGATATAAAACGGTACATTTTTGACATTTTATTGCTAAATTTTATATAAAGTATGGATCAGAGTGATGAATTTTATGGATCTTTTCAATTTTCTTATGGATTTTCACCAGAGTCTTACAGGTCAAGCATGCGTTTTTCATGGCACTATTTTAAATTTTTTATTGATCGTTTATTACTTTTTATATGCAAAAGTACGTTTGCCGTATTTGATTGATGAATTTCCTACCAATGAACCTATTCAAGTTAGTATTGTTTTAAAACCGAGTGCTAACCGAGTGCTTATGTATGTATTCTATCCGGTGATCCGTTTTGTTACAAACATTCTTCTATTTATGAACACGCGACGAACCATCGCACATAAATTCAGCGCGTTTTTTTTCCCATAAAAACGGATAAAATCTTTGAAGGGGGGTAGCTCTTGAATTTTCCGGTCCGCCTCTAATCATTTTGCTGTGAGGTACCAGGTGGGTCTCAAATGGTGGACTGCCTGTCGATCTGCCAAATTTGGAAGACGTCTAAATTGAGTTATCTCAAATTATAATAATTCGTCCACTATATCACAAATATATTGGGACTGGTTGAGCAGATTTGAGATAATGAAATCGTTGGGTATATGAACCAGTCTCCCCCCGTTGCTGCTAAATGGATGAGCCTGGACATCAATAGAAGCATAAAGTTGCCAGAAGCCACGCAATGCATCTACGCACTCTTATTTTTACCAAATCCCTCAATCGCAAATTTAAATGGATTAGCATAGATAGAAGCTTCTACTTGATTGATACAGTTGTAAAAATTGATAGTTTACGAAAAAGAGTATGCTTCGAGCATCGGCTACGAAAGGTTGTGTCGATGCTTAATTACGCACTATTTTGCTATCGGTCATGGCGCGTTTCGTATTGTTTCGGTTATCTATAACTAAGCGATGCGAGTGATCAAGTGAGCATAGAAAAAAAATACAAAAATGCTTCCTGGTGAGATGTGGTGGTTCGCCGGGCTGGTGGACCGGTGGTGAGGATCACAATTAATTTTCATCCATAATATTGGTTTGCCATACTCGCCGTGACACTTGGAGAAAGTAAGCCACTATGCCTTTTTGTGAGTGGCTCCAATTCCATCCTTAACAATGGTTTAAATCGGTTCAAATCGGATTTCCAGCATTACCACCACCACACATTGTGAGTGGCCCCAACCGCATCCTCACTGTTGATTTAAATAGGTTCAAATCAGAAATCGGTACTAATATTTAAATATTTCACTAAACGCCGCGTGAATTCAGCTTATCGTTTACCAAAAAGAATCGTGCTGCCACCCAATCCTGTTATCCAACATCCCAGTGAAAGTGCAGAGGCGGTGTCGGCTTCCAATAAAACGAGTATCACGTCGACACATTCCTATCCTTTTCTTATTTGATATGCATTCGGGTGAAGCAGGCGCCAGTATTGCCTTAGTTTGGGATGACCAGTTTTTACACATTGAGGATGTATTCTAGTCTCAACCATCATCTGTTGGTTCTCTGTGTTATAACAGCTGATCTGGCAGCAACAGAGTAGAAACCTTGGGCAGTAAATCATGCTAATTATCTTGCTCATGCTCATAGAAAGGGATAAAATCTCTGAATAGGATAAGCCCACTGCAACTTCTCGCACTGATTAGCATGCTGTCTTGCTTTCTCACACGCTTATCAAATTACTGGTCTGAAAATCGGATTCGATTCGTCTCGTTTTACCTGGATTATATCGTAGCATGTGCTCCATTAATATCTCTAGGATACAGAAACAATATTTCAAAATACTGAATCAAAATATCTTACAGATTAACATATATTCTCAATAATATGAAACTACAGTACCGTAAAACGGGATATTATTGATCAGCGGGGTAACATTGATCGGTTTGGCCCATATCATGAATAGTTCAAATATACATTTTCCGTTGATACACTTGCTAACTATGAATTATGAATTATGTTTCTCAATCTGGTGTTATTTGACTTCCGAAAGCTATAACATTGGTTAAAATATTACGTTTTTTTATTGCCAAGAACTGAAAATTGAACTGAGCATAGCTTTTTCCACTTTCAGCTAGCTGGAAAAAAACAATCAATGCTTGAATCATAGTTAACATTACAGGCTAGAGATATTTTTTTAGATACACTAGGTTAGCTAGGTTGGGTTTTACTATTTAAAAAAATCTCATGGATGTCCACTTTTTGCGTTTTTTTGCTACAACTAATTACAAAATCGAGGCAACTTCACGCTTTTTCATTGAGGTAAAGGGGCAATCTCACAAACATTTAAAAATAATAATAAAAAATTGAAACAAACACTTAAAATCTAAAATTAAAATCAAAAGTAAGGGGGGGGGCAACGGCCCCACCCTGCCCCCCTCTGGCTACGCCTATGCTGGGAGAACCTCCCATCGTACACATCGCAAAAATCGGTCGACTACGATGGGCTGGGCATGTCGTAAAAATGTCGGGCGACAGACCTGTGAAAATTGTTCTCGAAAAAAAAACAAGGGGTGGGAGAAGAAGGGGCGCGCAATCAAGGAAAGCGACCTGCGGACCCTCCGCAGACAGCGAGGCTGGCGAGGTACAGCCATGGACCGATTACAATGGAAACAACTTCTGTGTACAGCAGAGGCCACACCGGTCTTAGTCTGATTGGTAAGGTAAGTTTCGTAACTCCAAAATAAAACACGCTTCAGGCTGCTCATTCACGACTGGAGCGTCCGGCGCTTGCGCATTGCTTTAGTTCGGTGCTATTTTGCTTGTTTAAATTTTGGTGTACCTAAAAAATCAGTTTTTGCATTCTAACTTTTTTGTTTCAATTGTTAGGAAAACATAATCTCCAGACAAAGTGTAGAGCATGTTTTTGCTGAACTAAATGTTTAGGTATATTATATTGTTCAAAAGTTAGCGGTAATTTTAACGAAACACATGTCCGATTATGAGCAGTCCCCGCTCGTGTGCCCCTGGAGTACCAGGGCTCGATTGTATACCGTTTTGTTCTTTGATTCCCATTAAACAAGAATGTGATGGTTTTCTGGCCAATTCTCGCCTAAACAATCATAAGGTCGAAAGGAAAAAAACGCATATTTTTAGTTAAAATTACCCGTAACTTTTGAATGATAAGCAGTATTATAAAACTGTGTGCAGCAAAAATTTGCGCTATAATGTTTTCTATATTTTGTTTCAAGATGACTTTTTCTCAAAATGAGAAACAAAAAAGTTATAAAAAAAAACTCATTTTTTTAAAGACAACCGATTTAAAGCAGAAAAATAGCTCTATCATGGTCGAATGAAGAGCTAGAAAAATGGTGTCTTGAGCAAAGTTGCTTGAAATTATATTCCCCACAAACATCACTCTTCTTTAGTGTTTCGTTCAAAAGTTAGCAAAAGCGCCGCCCTAGCGGTAAAGTTTGGAACTACGAAACTATCACCAAAAGATGGACAACTTGTTCCGGTACAATTTTTTAGAAGACACCATGATTCGGAAACATAACCCTAAGGAGTTATTAATTTCACCGTGAAAAAAGGCTTTCCTATCATTGTGCGATGGCTGTATTCTATTACCTCTGGGGGGAGCTTAAAGGCTTCAAATGTCTACTTAAATTTTTGTTAGATTTCCTGGTTGCCAATGGGATTAAAGCTTAGCGTTAGGCAGTGCTGTCCGACTGCGATTCAAAAAAATATCAGTAATAATCATATTCAAGAGACTTACCATAGATCCACGAAACAGCAATCGCCTCAAACAGCACAGCAATCAATATCGAATAGCCTGCAGCATAGCGATCCAACAGTTGGAAGAAATAAAACCCACCCTGCGTACAACTGGCCAGTCCGACGATAAAGTACAACGAAAACAGACCAGCCACGAAAATTTCTCGGTTGCGGCCAATTTTCGGGAACTCATCACTCAGTGCCGTGATGATTGCTTCCGAACCTCCAAACTGAAATAATGAAATGCGTGAATATTGAACAATAAACCATCAACCATCAAAACAAACCGAACTATCCAAGCCAAGCGTCAGCAGCATCATGAAGAAAATCAACGCCCAAAAGATACTGCCCGGCATGGTGGCAATCGCAGCTGGATACACAACAAACACCAGTCCAGGTCCTTCGGTTGCCACGTCTTCAATGTCTTGTCCACTGGCATGCGCCATGTAGCCTAGGACCGAAAAGATCACAAAACCAGCCACAAAGCTGGTGGCCGAGTTGATGCAACTGGTCAGGATGGCGTCCCTAAAGTCAACGATAAATTCAATCCCTCAACTAAACTACATCAGCCAATCCGTCACTATACTTACTTGTAGACATTATTATGATACTTGTTGTACGAAGCATACGCTAGCAGCACACCAAATCCAGGTCCCAGCGAGAAGAACACCTGAGTTGCAGCATCGACCCACACTTCAGGTTTTTCAATCATGTCAAAGCGGGGACTCAGGTAGTATTTGATGCCATCGGCCGATCCCGGTAGAGTAATACCACGAACCAGTAAAATTAACAACACTGCGTACGGAAACAGAGCCGTAAACCACACAACCTTTCCGGAAGTGCTGATCCCTTTCCACAGGGAAAAATAGCAAATCAGGTAAACGGCTAGCAAGCAAAGGGCCATGTCCCACTTGATGGTACCCAAATCGTGGAGGCCAGCACTTTTGTCCAGTTCCAGGATGTAGCGACTGTTGGGAGAGAAATTTTCTTGAAATCGTCACCATTGCATTTGAAATTTACTCACTTGAAATACTCCGACGCTGCCGAGGCAAATTTGACCGTTTCATTGGACACCACGGCGGTGACGTTGGCCAGCGTTCCATTAGCAATTGCCGCAGTCTTGTTTGGGCCACCGACTTCGAACGGTTTGCAAAAGATCGTGTTCCAATCGTTGTTGCACAGCGTCCACGGGAGCTGGCTGGCGAACGATGCAAAGAAGAACCTCAGCGACCACGCGATGATCACGTTGTAGTAGAAGTCCACGTAGAAGGCGATCAGGACGACCGCGTAGCCGATACCTTGGGGGAAGTGGAGAATGGAAAGGTTATTTCCGTTCTGGATGGACGTACTGTGATGAAGTTACCCTTGAAAAGAGGAACCAGACGACCCCAACAGGTAATGGCACCTTTCCGGTTGAACTGACCCAGCGCCAATTCCATGTAGAAGAGAGGAATTCCGCCGACTAAAAGCATCACACAGTAAGGAACGAGGAAAGCACCTGTAGGGAAAAAGATTTTGAATGAGGATAGGTTATGATTCATGCAGAACTCTTTAATATTATAAAATCAATGCAAGAAAAATTTTTCACTGTAAACTTTCTAATGGAATTGTCTAAGTATTAGCACCGCATCACAGTAAACGAAAATTTGATACTACTAGTATGGGCGACGAGTCCTCCTGTTGAATCTAGGCTGAATGGATGATTCTCCTCCACTGGACCCAGTCCTGAGCCAATCGCCCTAGGTCCTCCGCAACTGCAAATAGCCATCGTGTTCGTGGCCTGCCACGGAGTCGATGGTTCTCTACTGAATATTATCTTCGCTTGTCGTTCTTCCGGCAGCCGTGCAACGTGACCAGCCCAACGCAGCCTGCCGTGTTTTATCTGCTTAACAATAGCCATCTCTTTATATACTTGCTACAACTCGTGATTCATGCGACGCCGCCAGATGCCATCTTCTTGTTTACCGCAGAATATTGTTCGTTCATACACCCCGAATGTTTTCCGGTTGACTTCCTTTAGCGTCCAGGTTTTATGGCCGTATAAAGCGACCGGCAGGATCAGACGCCTTTTTACCTCGCGGGTAACATCATTATCGCACGTCACTAGATTCCCAAGATACACAAATTCTTCCACTACTTCAAATTTGTCACCACCCAACTAAACTTCGCTACCCACATCACTATTGGCCCAACGTTGTCAACCGGCGTTCATGCACTTTGTCTTGCTGGTATAAATTGTGAGACCAATTCTCGCGTCTCCCATTTAAAAGGCACGAATGCCTCTTCCACAGCTCGACGGTCAATTCCGATGCGTCGATGTCGTCCGCAAAACATAGGAGCATGGGCGATTTCGTGACAATGGTGCCGCTCCTTTGCACGCCAGCTCTCCTAATAGCTCCTTCGAGAGCAATGTTGAACAACAAATTCAATCATCTCCACACAGTCAAATTTCGTCAGCATTATGTCGTATTTAGCTCTGGTTTCCGGCATCTCGCTTTAATTCTTTTTAAGACTTACATCCTGCTGCTTTCTTTACTTTTTGTACGAACGAATATACCATTTAGACTTTTTTGGCCTCAGAACCGATAAATTGTCTCTTTTCTCCTGATATCTTTCCTATCTCCTTTCCGTGAGCAATACCGTATGACATTTTGGCATTTGTACCGCACTAGTGTGTCCATGGCGCACAGTGGGACGAATAAAAAAAAATGGGACATGGGTATTTGCGTCGAAATTTTTCTGCATTGGTTCTACATTTTTTAAATACTTTATTTTTGTCTTAACAAATTTGATTTAAGGGGTGTATACACCTAGATAAAAAACAAATAACTTTTTAATTCTGGTTCAAATCTATGACCATGTCCATGACTATATGAAACTTTGTAGAAGACAAAAACGTTCTATCTCTAAACTGGACGAAATTGTAGGGTGCAAAAGGAATGAAAAATGTAACACCCCCTGAAAATTCGTTTTTTTTTAATAATCATAATTTTTTTATTTGAATTTTTCCATTTTTTTAATGTTTTACAAAGTTTTAGGTATTTTAAAAATACACTTTTTCTAGAAGACATCAAATCATTGTCTCTTTATTTTAAGGATTAACGTCGGTTTTAATGATTTTTTTAAGCTAACTTCGACGATGTGTAGATTGCACGTTAGCAGGTATAAGCAGCTAAACTTAACGTTAATTTATTCAGCAACTGATACCCTTCAAAATGATGTACAAATTATAGGGGGGTTCAAGAGGGCACTTAACAAATTTCCAAAATTCCAATTTCTTATTATATTATATTGCATTTATAGCAATTTTTTCATCTTTTTCATAAATATTGAGACTTGCTATTAATGATGAGTAAAAAAAACAGCCAATTTATTAGATGATGAAGCTTATTTGAATATAATAACGAAAAAAAAGTAAATCGTTCTACTGCAAATCTCCCTCTTCATCTTCCGAATCTTCATCGCCTACGATGAATTTGACACCTCGTTGTCCTTTAGATTCTTTCAAAAATTTCAATGCCTCATTTCTGAAAAGCTTGCATTTTCTTTATTTCCTTGTTGAGTATTTTCATTTGCATTTGGCTTACATCATTAAACTCTTTGGGTGAAGCTCCACAAACATAGCACTGTTGAAATAATACTTCAGACACAGCACTACTCACCTTTTCATATACCATTCTGCATATCATTGTATGACTCATGTTGATTTTCAAAAATGCGGAATGTTTAGTGATGTTCTTAGTTAAATGAGTTATTTGATCATCCTCATAATTTCTTCTCTTCTATGATAAGCTCCGTAGAATCGTTGGCAAATTGGATCTTTATTGAGCGGCCAAACCATGTGGATGGTGAACGGATATTTTGCCAAATTAGTCAAGTCTTGATACGCATTTGTACAGGAACCAAAGATGAGACAACAATAGAACTACCGTCAAGCGGATTGTCTGCAAAGCCCTGTTTGTAGACAAGATCAAGATCCATCAGTTCAGCGTCAGAGATAGCAAGTAATACTTCATCTTGAAGAACAACTAGCTGTTTGGCCGTATGGTCAAGAAGAACTTGAAGCTTTAAAGGGTGTTCCGATCAAAGTTTGATCAAACAGTAATGTGTGTGAGTCGATCAAAGTTTTATTAATAAGTCAAATTCTTTTTCTTTTTCAAGTTCAGTTAATACAGAATACAGGAGAAATATTCAGCTAAGCTTCCTTTTTACCGAATGTGAATTGCCGGGTGTTTCGTTTAATACCTGCCATAAGATTTTGTACAGTCTCCTTGTCCACTTTATTCGCCGCAGAACGCCAGTTTGCCTTCAACTGTTTCTTGCTCACAACAGCTTTTTGAGTCTTCTTAGAGTTCCGCTTGACGATGGCCCAATATTGTTCGATTGAGCGGAGCTCTGCTGGGAGGGTTCTTGTCCTTGGGCACCACTTGAACGATGTTGGCAGCATACCACTCCATGGCCTTTTTTCCGTATTGGCAAGTTGCCAAATCCGGCCAAAATAGAACGGAACAATTGTGTCGCTTTCGGAAAGGCAGGGGACGTTTTTGTAGGCACTCGCTGAGATAAATTTCCTGGTTGACGGTTCCGGTCGCAATGTAAACGTTGCTCTTCAAGTCACAGGTACAGATGGCCTGCCACACCTGATATTTGTTCGCGAACTTTGACAGCTTAATGTGCTTGAAAATATCTGCCACCTTTCCCCGTCCGGTTGCCGTATAAAATTCCTGTCCAGGAAGCTGGAGTCTGCCTTGACGTAAATTTCATCGTCCTGTACCACGCAATCAAACTTTGTCAGCATCGTCGTGTACAACTTTCGCGATCGTGCTTTGGCCGACGTGTTTTGTTTATCGTCGCGATTTGGAGTCAACACTTTCTTGTAAGTCAACAGTCCAGCTCGTTTTTGAGCTCTATCCGCAGTTGAAGGCGCCACTCCCAGCTTCTTTGCGACATCACGGACGGAGAGGTTGGGGTGCCGCTCGAAACAGGGGGCAACTCTTTTTGTCGTCGCTGTGGCCTCCGGCTTTCGGTTTCCCCCCGGTTGTCGACAAACGTTCACCGAATACTTTTAATACGTTGGTAACAGTTGATTTAGCCACATTCAACAATTTCGCCAACTTGGCGTGAGAGTAGTTTGGATTTTCGCCATGCACGTGCAAAATTTTCATGCGTTGCTTCTCATCCTTCGACGACATTTTGATAACTGAAGTGCTAATCTCAAAATCAAAATAGAGGCATGATGCTACAAGCACACATCTTCAAAATGAGGGGTGTGCAAAATTTTTTATTGCACGATGAAAGGAAATGCGTCAAGTTTAAGTCGACAAAATTTTGATCGAAACACCCTGTACTTCAGTAATGCAAATCCCCGCTATGAGGCGATTCTATATCGAGCCTCAAAACTGCTAATAATCATCGATTCAGTCGCGACAAAGCGGAAAAACACTCTAAAGTAATAAATTATGCCCGAGTGTCACAATATCACCACTAATAACCAAAACTAAGCTGATGTAACTCTTTTTTTCCGGGTGCGGGGGCGAAGGACAAAAACAAAACAAAAAACGGGGAAATACTACCGACACTCACACATTTCGAGAGGGATTCGATTGTATTCACTACGGCTTACACAATGCACGCAGAGATTTTATGATTTCACTGTTAGTTCAAGATAAATTACGAATTATTGTTTGATTTTTTTCGCGAAAACGACGCAGCAAAAAACAAATCACGTCAGTTTCAAAGCCCGGCTTGCTGCGATCCACTCCATAAATCAAATTTGTTAACGCAATGTAACACAATAAAGTATTTAAAAAAATGTAGAAACAATGCCGAAAAAATTAATGGGCCTCACCTAATAGTTTTGCCGCAAATACCCATGTCCCACTTTTTTTTTTAATTCGTCCCACTGTGTGGCGTAAAATGCCAATGAAATGATGCCAAATCAGGGTCAAATATGGCTGGACCATCATACTGCTTGATCACCAGCTATAAACGCTTCTGGAGGCATTCCTTGATATACTTCTGGGTGTTCATTGTCTCTGATGTTACGAACGCGCTAGATATTTTGCCGCATTCGCATATTGCCTGCCAGCTTCATGCCAAATTTTTCGGTGAAAATGGCCTTCTTCGTTTCGGGGATATACCCGTCCTTGCGTGCAGTAAAGAATGGTGGTCTGGGAAGGGTTTTATGATCTCATTTCACATACGTTTCATCGTCCATGATTATACATCCAGAATGTGTACCAAACATTGTATCATATAGTTTCCGGGCTCACAGAGTTTCACAGGCGCGGCCTGATTTGAGTTCCTCTTGGGTTTCTTCTGCTTCTGCACTGAAAGAAAATCTGAATGCTCATTGTGATGTAAATATCAGAGCGAAGCAGCAACTTGCATGAAATAGTTGTGATAAAGATGAGCTTTTGTATACAACATTATCCGAAATGCATGGAATGTCCGAGAACTTTACACGATTTATAATGTTGATTTGTAAGTTTTGTGATGCTCCATTTATGTGCATGATATTGAATAGAGATTCACACTACTTTTTCGAGCTGTGTGGTATGTCTTAAGTCCAACTCGCTGTTTTGCACACATCACGTTAGACGTTAAGGTCCCTGTCTTTTTCCCCACATCTCGAACGGAAGCCGATGGTTTCTGCTTATTGGCATACCTGATCTTCTTGCCAATAGCTGAACTCACAGGACCGGATTTCTGACCACTCCTCGGTGCATCTTCAAAAGTACATTCAGTTCTCCATATTTTCCTACCGCTCCGACGCTTATACACTCTTTCTTGGTCAATTTTTTTAAAAAGATTCCACTCACAGTGTACCATTTATGTACGATACTTTTTCTCTGCTCCGGAGTAAGACCACGTTCTTTGAAAGTCAACCAGAAACTAAGTTTTTTTTTATGCTCTGACGTACAGAAATGTGTGAACAAAAGGACGCAGCCAAAATAATTGAAAAATTTCATTCAATTCAAAATGACCGTTAACATTAGGTGTGCTTATAATGTCTGGAACAGTCTATAATACACAAAAAAAAAATACAAAAAATAGTGTGTACCATTGATGCTGAAGAGAGTGATTATATACTAATTGTTTGTTTTTTCCTTACATTCTCCAATAGATGTAACGTGACCAACATGACATTTTAGAGCGTTCATCCATTTCATAATGAGAAAAATACTCAATGATAATGAAATATTTATAATCATGTTATGCCTTTGTATTTTATTTTTATTATATTTATTGGGATTTCCCTTAGCTCAGTCGGCAAAGCCGCAGCTACAAAGCCACACCATGCTGGAGACGGCTGGGTTCGATTCCCGGTGTGGCGTAGGATTTTTTCGTTATGGAAAATTTCTCGACTCCCTGTGCATAGCGTATGATTGTACTTGCCACGCAATCATACTAATAAAAAAAATGGGCGGGGGAGAGAGAGATCCAAAATTATAACGGGGGGGGGCAGAGGGGGGGGGGGAAGGGGGGAAGGGGAAAAACAAAAAAAATGGAAAAAAAGGGGGAAAAAAAAAAAAAATTTTTATTTTTTGGTTTTTTTTTTTTTTTTATTATTCTTTATTCTTTTTTTTTTTAAATGTTTATTTGGGGTGTGGTTTTGTGGGTCGGGTCGGGTTGGTTATGGTTTTTATTTTGTTTTTGTGTTTTGTTGGGGATGGGGGTGGTGGGAAAAATTAAAAGGAATACAGGGTGCGGCAGAAAATAATGCGAAAATTTGTTCTATTTCTTTCAAATCCCATTTTCAACTAATTCAAGCAATAATATCAACATTTTCGAGTGCAGTTATCTTTATAAAGTCCTTTTAAACAAATTTATTTAATGTGTCCTCCATTTTTATTAATAACATCCTCGAGCTGACGCCGGAAGCCAGAGCATGCCTTTCGGACGTAGTCCTCCGACATTGACTGCCATGTGCGTGTTATGGTTGACTTCAGGGTTTTCACACTAGGGTGTGATGTTTTGCAGGCTCGTGCTTCAACATATGCCCAAATCGAATAATCCAACGGATTAAAATCTGGACTGCTAGGGGGCCACAAATCCTTCGGCCAAAACTTCATGTTCAACCATTGTTGGGTTCGATTGGACGTGTGACACGGCGCTCCATCCTGCTGTAGGACAACGTTTTGGTCCTCGGAGAAGTTGGTCTTCACCCAGGGAAGCACTTGGTCCTTTAAAATACCGATATACACTTTGGTATTGATTTTAACTCCAGCATCAATGAAAACAGGCGGCATTTTCAAACCGTTGGACGCCACCAAGCCAAACATCATGACACCAGCCGGATGTTTGGTTTGAAATTTGAATTTCACTTTTTCCGGAACGCTCTCCATTTTCTGCGGTGAAATGAACCGGTCCGTGCGGCTGTTGGCCACAGCATCGATGCTGAAAAGCTTTTCGTCGGAGAACAGGATTATCATTTTTTCCTTCTTCAACAAGAAAAGCAATCTCTTGGAACGATTCACTCGTAGTTCCTTGACCCGGTCCGTAATCAAATGGCGTTTCACTCTGGCTCATGAAGATGCACGCAGGTCTTCTTTGATGATTCTCCGCATGGATTTTTCCGAAATGTTGGCTTCCTTTGCAAGTTTTCTTATGAACGCACCGGGTTGCGAACAATTTTTGCACGGACCGATTTGATCACGTTCGGCGTGCGTGCAAAGCGCGGACGTCCGCTTCCCGGCTTTCGCTGCTTAGAACCATCCTGCAGGGACTTTTTTATGCGGTAAACTGTTGCCAAATGGCACCCTACCACCTTGGCAATCTCTTTCGGCTTCTTCTGGGCGAGCAACAAACTGGTGATCACTTCTTTCGCGAACATGTCGACGAATTTGCAATAAAACAAATAGAATGTTTGGATGCAGCACTTGAAAATAAACATAAACAAATACACTTTCGACAGAAATTAGTCACTAGCTACACGAATTAACCCAGTACTCAAGTTTGAAGTTTTTCGCATTATTTTCAGCCGCACCCTGTATTGGCATGTGGATCATTTTCTGCTGGCTTTGTATCAAACACGTACCGCTTAGAAGATCTGACTAAGTGGTCCTTATGACTGAAGCATCGCCATTGTATGCATTAAAGGGGGTTCGGTCCAAAATTTGGGGAAAAAGTATGGTGTTGGGGGGGTCGAAATTTTTTTTTTAAAAATAAATTTTTTTTTTTTTGAATTGGGGGGGGGGGGGGTTTTTTGGGGAAATCCCTTTAAATAAAAAAAAAAAAAAATTATTTATTTTTTTTTTTTTTTTTTTTCTTTTTTTTTTTGTTTGTTAGGAGAATTTTTTTTTAGACTTCTTTAATGTCTGGACAGTCGAGTATTAGTACACGACACTGAAGAAGTCTGCACATTGTAGACGAAATACGCGTATCTGTCAAGATAAGCAATAAAGGTAGTTGGAATTAAATGGAAATTACTAATCATTCGACGAACGAGGATTTTCAATAAATGAAAAGTGTCTGGTGGTGAACCAAACTGATAAGAGTTTGGTAGCTCAGAGAATTGTTACGAACTGTCAACGACGTTGGAATCATGAAGTCCTTGATACAATATGTACGCAACGTACGTGCATCATTTTGTACTCGAAAAATTCGAATGCTTTACTATTTTTCTTCGATGTTTATGCTACTAGAAACTTGAAAATCAATGACTTATATAGATCGATCTTTGTTCTCGTTTGCAAAATTAGAGACCAAAGCAGGTTACGCATTACTCAAAAAGCCCGATTTGCGGCTGCTATCCGTCATTTTGCCAAAATGAATCAAGTCAGAATTTTATATTGAACAATTTACTCAGAAACTTCAAAAATATCTTTTAATTTTTAATCTTTTAATTTATTTTCTCAATCGGCAAAATTCAGCAAAAAATCGGGAAAAATGCGGGGATTTCCAAATAAAGATTGTGTGACCACCCTGAATAACTGTGGAAAAGCATTTAGAACACTAAGTTGAAAGCAAGCAATAAGCTAATTGTGAAAGCAATATGCTTGAAACGCTAAGAAGAGGAAGTTGTATTGTATTTGAAAAATACTGCTTGTAAACGGGAACATATTTTTGAAAATTTAAAGGTGAGCGTAACAAGAATACAAAAAATTTCGCTATCATTGCCGATTTGCAACGCCTTTTTCCAAATATTGTAGGCATCATATCTAAAAAAAAACACAGATTTTAAATTCCAAACTTTAATAGAACTCTTGCCGCACTTCAGCTCAAAAGTCATTAAAAATTGGCATGTACAATTGTTGTACTTTCATGGAATAAACGGAACTATCAATACTTTCTCTTCATTTCTCTTAGTTCTAGGAATAACTTACTGTCCACTCCTAGAGCATCTCATGTTGATGGGAAATTATCTGCTTTTGATAAATTTCGTGATGCAAATCTGCGAAGTGTTCTGGCGACCTTCACCTTAAGATTTAGTACACTTCAGAGTACTTTTAAACAAATCATCCAAAAGCATGTCCTTGATAAAATTATCATTTGAAAGCTAATTGAACAATTATCATGATATGAAAACTTTACTGCTCAGTTTTGCTCATACACAAGAACGGCAATGCAAGAATGCGAGACAAAAGTGTTTGCCAAAAATTTATTTTAAGTCGGATTTTTTTTTTTGAAACTTTCAGAAAATGAATAAATACATATAGATTATGTTTCGGCATAATTACTTTATTCAATTTCCTTTCCATCGCTGTAAGCCCGCTCCTTTCCCTTAAGACCCCTCATTACATTTTGTGCAATGGTGGAGCCGACCTTTTTGGTCCCTTTCAGCCATTTTTCTTCAACTCCAGCTCGTTCTTAAACACCTTGGACGATTTTCGAACTTTGGCGTTCATTATGGCCCAAAATATTTTCACCGGACGAATCTCTGGTGAATTTGGGGAGTTGGCGGTTTTTGGTACAAAAACAACGTTATTGTCTCTGTACCAATCCAACGTCGATCGCGCGTAATGGCATGATGCCAGGTCCGGCCAAAATAATGTCTCGCCTCCGTGGGACCGCAGAAAGGGCAACAGACGCTTCTGGAGGCACTCGGTGCGGTAAATTTCGCTGTTGATGGTACCCGTTGTGATGTACAATTTACTCAGTCTACCGCATTGGCATATGGCCTGCCAGAGCAAGTATTTTTAGGCGAGTTTGTCCACTTTTTTCTTCCTTGTGTCTTCCGGAACATCAAACCGTGATTTGACAACGTAGACCTCCAGCCCCGGTATCTGCTTTGCGTCTGCCTTGATGTAGGTTTCGTCATCCATAACCACACACATCGGTTTCGTTAACCACTCTCGATACAGTTTCCTTGCGCGGTATTAGGCCGCCGTGCTTTGTTGATCACGCCGATTCGGTGCCTTGCGGACCTTGAATACATGAAGCCCAGCTCGTTTCATGGTTTGCTGAACGAACCAGGCGGAACACTTTGCCTTCAGGGCCGCGTCGCGAATCGAAAGGTTCGGATTACACTTGAAATAATCCAACACCTTCCGGGCCTTCAAAGGGTCAGCTGTCTTCGATTTTCTTCCACTTTCAGCCTGCCGCTCGGTCGTCTGGGACTCCTTAAACGATTTACCATCCGAGACACAGCTGTATGGGTGATTCCCAGTTGTCTTCCGATCCATCTCATGGTCGCAGTCGGATTTTCCATGACGGCACGCAGAATTCTCCGGCGATTTTCTTCTTGTTTCGATGACATCTCAATAACCACTGAACCGATTGTTTTGCACATGTAAACAATTCACTCCAAACTACTTATACCCAAATTTTCATCTATTTTTACCCACGGCCAAAAAGTTACACACGGATAAAAATGGTGCAATTTTTTCGAGTACAGGCCTTATGTGATAATTGCCTTTTTTTTATGAATTTTTCAACGCGTATTTTATGAATGAGTAGCCATAAAAAATATTTAATTTTGATCTAAGCAATAATTGCAATCCATGATAGGCAATGAAAACGTACTTACGATTGAACCCTTAAATATTGATTTTATTACATTTCCATAGAAACTCATTAAAATGTTAGAAAAAGTAGTCTCTGCAAATTTAAATGCAATTGAACAAATTCAGCATAAAACTTTTCCGAAGAAACCCAGAGTTGGAGGATTATTCTGTGTTTTTTTTTTTGCCTTAGTTTGCGTGACCAGATTTGCCAGAAAATTGCTCAAAAGCCGTTCGAAAGAATTTACAAACGCTATCATATTCTTGATTGCATCGTAAAATGTGCCAAGTTACAGTTTCAAGTGACTTTTATTTTCAATTTTAAATAAAATTGAAGAAATAGCTAGCGAAAAGCAGAGAACAAGAACGGATAAAAGCAACGCTCAAGCAGATCCATTACCACTTGTTGAAAGCTATAATAATTTATAATACCTCATAGCACGGGGATCAAGCGTATTCCATGCCTTCTACCCCGTTCACCGATTGCGCTCACCACAAGTTCTTGATAAAGTCCAAGACATCTCAACTAGTTCCGCTCCGCGTCACCACCTCACGTCCGCGAAGCAGTTAAAGTGAAATCACACCTAATCCTGCCCATAGTAGAGCCAGTCGCCAGGCAGCGTAACGAAAATCACGACGAGAACTATGAGGACCTGCTTCACGGATGAGTGAACACAGAGAATAAAGACCTTCCCAAGACGATCCCTCTGATGGCTGGTCCAACCGGATGGACGACTATATGTGACGATGCGTGAGGATAACACGGTCGAAAGTCGTCATCAACACACACCCCCGATTTCCTTCGGAATGGAGTAGAGAGAAGAAAAAAAGGATATGGAAGGAGGATAAGATTGCAGCGAACGAAGAAAGCACACGATTAGAAGACGGCCGGCGGAAGGAACAGAGGAAATTTCCGTTTTCTTCTACGCGAGCCACTCAACTTTGGCTTTGCGGTGACTACAACTCACACCTCCCCCGGTAGCAGTTCTCCGCAACCGATTATGGATTTTGCGACGAAAGGGAACGAGCTTGGGAAGGAAATGAATCGTACGAAATCTGTCACGTTCACCCGCAGCTCTACCGGCGTAATCGGGTTCGTGGGAAGGGAGATGTGGCTGGCGGGGGCAGCTCTAGAGCGCAACAAATCATACCGGATTGTGTGGAGCAGCGTAAATGTGGAAACGTGTACATGAATGCGAAGGGATGATCTATGAGGTTGAATAAGTAGCAGACGGAGGGAACAAGTGGCCGCAGCTTCCGGTAGCAACAGGTTGCTCGTAGTTGTGCTCGGAGCAGTTCTGTAAGATTTAGGGGAGTGTGTTTTTTTTTCAAGGATGGTTTTGTTTCTTGCTTTACAAAAATCTTTAGATAAGGGAATTGTTACTGGCTTCTGCAATGTAGACTATTCTCGAGAACCGATGTTCAAACCTCTAATTCTGTATAGTCTTTCATCAAAGCACTTCACTGTATATATTGATATGATAACTTGTTTATTTAGCTTTGATTTTATTATCATTCAAACAGTGAGCCATTCCCGTTAACCCATGTTTTCTTCATATGAATCTCACGCACTCAAAAATGCTGCTGTTTTCGTTGCCTATAACAACAGTTGTTTATTTCACACGCTGTTCAAATGAAACGACAGCCGAATTAAAAAGGGCTACCAACAATAGTTCGACAAAGATTTTTCATTAGGGCCTAAGTGACAATCGTGAACAATGGCTTTTTCCGTGAATTTCTCGTCATTGAAAACTCTCCTAATCAATCCACTGCGCTCGTTTCGAAGAGCAAGAGTTCATCTATCCGATAGAATTGGAGGCTTACAAGAGTAGCTTTTGTGCCACGAGAAGTTTACGGAAGAAGCCATTGTTTACGTTTGTCAGTTTGGCCCTAAGGAAAAAGTTTTGTCGAGTTATTTTAACTTGAGTTTGGCGATTTATTAATACACGGAACTGTAAAACTACCTAAAATTAGCTTCTTTTGACGCAACCGTAAACCATCGTTCAATAAGGTACATTTAGGTAAACTTAGGTTTACCTAATTTTTGGTTAACGGAGGTAACCTATCAAGTAGGTAAATTGAAACAATCCCAAAAAAGCCAGCGGTAGGTAATATTAACTTACTATGTGGAAAAAATATCTACATGTACCAGACCATATAAAGCGAACATTGGGTAAATTTATTGCTGTTTCGATCATTTGTTATTGAAGTTTATTTCATTAAAAGTAACCTAGTGCATAATTATGCGATTCCAACGCACTTCCTCCGACGTTAGGTTTAACGTTCAGATCATAAGAAAAATCGATTTTTGGTAGACGGATTTTCCAGCGTTCAACCGTCCAAGCAATACATGGAATTTCCGAGGAACTTCGCGACAAGGCCGAATCTACTTTTGGAAACTAACTCTTCAATCGCCGATTTCACTCAAATATAAACACAGTTCCAAAAATTAACATTACAATCAAGTAGAGGAATGATTCCTCTTTGATTTGGTAGATTGTTTTTTTTTTTTTTTGAGATTGAACTAATTTTCACGAGAAATCCGCGATTGAAATGTTTGTTTACAAAAGCAGATTCAGATTTCTTCTGAAGTACTCACATTTACCGGCCAGGTGCACCCTTGCTACCGTCGACAAGCGATATCCTGCGTCCTCCAGGAAAACAACACACATCACACCAATGCTCCGTTGCATTTCGTCGCTTCAAATTGGCCATCATGGGAGCAAGTGGTTTCGAGCAATTTTTTCACCCACCGCGGAGTTGCTTTTACTCAACACAAGCTAAAAAATTTAAAAAAATTAAGTTCTTTTTTAGCAATCAGTAGGTAATATATACATTACTCAACCGTTGATTTAAAATGAACCAACAGAGCATATGGATTCTACCTAATAAGATACTATAACGCGTTTGCTTAAATTTAAGTGGTTTAAACTCAAATTTTCACTACTTTTCATTTTATGTATACACTTCTAAGCCGCTCTGGATAAGTCTGTCGATAGTGACAGATAATGGATCAAATAAATGTCAACAAACAAAAACGTCAGATGTGAGCGCGACGCTACGGAAATACTCATAAAAGGGTGATCTTTGCTCAGTTTGTCTAGAATAGGAAAATCCCCTATTACGTTTGAAACTATTTAAAATTACATGCAAGAAGTAGGGTAGAGCGTTACATATATAAAAGCTGTTATGAACATAAAGGGCGATACGGTCAAAATTTGGTCAATATCAACTTGACGTATTTCTTTCAATTTTGCATTTAAAAAACCTGAACACCCCTCATTTTGAAGGTGTGTGTGTGTAGAATGTTGCTCCTATTTTGATTTTGGAATTCACTCTTCAGTTGTCAAAATACCGTCCAAGCAAGAAGAGCAGCGTATCAAAACTTTGCTCGCGCATCGCGAAAATCCGAGCTACTCGCACGCAAAGTTGGCAAAATCGCTAAAAGTTGCCAAATCAACCGTTACAAATGTAATTAAAGTGTTTGGGGAACGTTTGTCGACAGCCAGGAAGTCTGGATCGGGGGGAAATCGAAAACCGGAAGCCGCTGAGACGACAAAGAGAGTTGCCGGTAGTTTCAAGCGAAACCCTAACCTATCTCTCCGAGATGCCGCAAATAAGCTGGGTGTATCGTCTACAACCGTGCACCGAGTCAAAAAACGAGCCGGACTATCGACTTACAAGAAGGTAGTGACTCCAAATCGCGATGATAAACAAAATACGACGGCCAAAGCGCGATCCCGGAGGCTGTACACGACGATGCTGACGAAGTTTGACTGCGTGGTAATGGACGACGAAACCTACGTCAAAGCCGACTACAAGCAGCTTCCGGGACAGGAGTTTTATACGGCAAAAGGAAGGGGAAAGGTAGCAGATATTTTCAAGCACACGAAACTGTCAAAGTTCGCAAAGAAATATCTGGTTTGGCAAGCCATCTGTACCTGTGGCTTGAAAAGCAGCATTTTCATAGCTTCCGGGACTGTCAACCAAGAAATTTACGTGAAAGAGTGTTTGAATAAACTTCTGCTGCCTTTCCTGAAGAAACACGGTTGTTCCGTACTGTTTTGGCCGGATTTGGCATCTTGCCATTACGGTAAAAAGGCCATGGAGTGGTACGCCGCCAACAACGTGCAGGTGGTTCCCAAGGACAAGAACCCTCCCAACACGCCAGAGCTCCGCCCAATTGAGAAATACTGGGCTATTGTCAAGCGGAACCTAAAGAAGACCAAAAAAACTGCTAAGGACGAGCAGCAGTTCAAGGCAAACTGGCTTTCTGCGGCGAAGAAGGTGGACAAGGTGGCTGTACAAAATCTGATGGCAGGGGTCAAGCGTAAGGCCCGGCAATTCGGATTTGGAAAAGCGGAAGCCTAACTGAATATTTTTCCTGAATTTTATACTAATTGAACTTGAAAAAGAAATTTAATTTGATTTTTTAAATAAACGATTTCACCGATTTACACGCGTTTTCCCTTGACCAAATTTTGACCGTATCACCCTTTATTTAGTACATTTCAACACCCATTATTATATAAACAAATTAAGCTTTCTAAAGAACACTTTTTGTACAGTTACCAGTAGAAGCAAGGAAATACAATAGAGTTTATTTATTTATTTATTTATTTATTTATTTATTTATTTAATCAACTTAGTTCATCGAACTTATTGTCTACATGATACAAACTTAAAACTAAATAAAACGAGCATTACAAGTACGAGCCAAAAAGTGAGCTGAAGATTCGCCAAATTCAAACAATTCTTCGACAGTCGTAAACGCTCGCATCATAGCTGTTAGAGGTTCGTTGTTTCCAAACGCTGTTCGATGGAATCGGGGTTGGACGAGAGTACCACTCCGTAATGCTCTCGGAGGAACTCGGATGTTCAGTTGAGAGAGAAGCCTCGAGCAGTGGAGAGGTCATTCAAAAGTTTAGCAACAAAAACCGCTTGTTGATTTTTCCGTCGGCGTTCCAAAGTATGCAATTGCAGCAGATTGCAGCAATCTGAATACGGCGGGAGATTTTGCGGATCACGCCATGGTAGATTACGCAATGCCATCCGGATAAACCTGCGCTGTATTGTTTCTATCCTCAAGCTCCAAGTCAATTGATGAGGAAGCCAGACCAAGGCGGCATTTTCTAGGATCGGTCGTACCAGTGAGCAATAGAGAGCTTTCAGGCAGTACGGATCAGTGAAGTCTCTTGAGATTTTTGACACAAACCCTAGCTGGCGATTAGCCATAGAGATCACAGCAGAGCGGTGGTCATGAAGACAGTTGGTCTGTCCGTAGAGATTACATTCATTTTCAGCTTATTTGAGAGCATACGAATTGATTTTTTACCGACACTGATTTCAATTGATAAGCCTATGAAACAGCAACATCGATTTGAATCGGAAGAATGTTTTTAAATTGTTGACTTGTCTAATTGGCCACTGAATTGTCAAATTTATCGCACAACCAAGCACTATTTTAAAATCTTAATCTTGTCCAAACGAAGTGAAAACAAATCTTGACCTGGTAGAGAAAATTTCAGTTTTGGCAATGGTGAAAATTCTTGGCTAATAACTTTCAATTCTCTGATTCAGCATATTCTTCCGGTAAGAAAAAATCCCCGAAAATATATTCATAAGAAATTAAGGTTATTAAACTCTAAGGGGGTGGTAAACTCTGGTAAGTTCATGAGGCACTCCGTTCCAAAGTAACAGACCACAAAATGAAGCAGTGTCTAACGGTTATCGACGGAACGGGCGATCTTTTTAGTTCCAATTATTACCGCATATTACCAGATGGCTCTGGTATCGTATTAACTCAGCTTTGATGGTTTTGCTTGACATTTCATACAGTCTGGGGCCTCCTGTCATTGGATAAACACGTTTCTCGGGCACGCAGGCAGTTTTCCGGCAAATATGACAAATAAACGGCTAAAACTAAGGCAGAAAGGGTCAACGGGTAATCACCTCTGGTCACAACGCAGTTCTTTGAAATGCCGCTGTACACTTAATCGGTTTTAGTTATTGATTCATACGGGTATATACCCTTGTAAACAACCGACTATTCGTATTATTAGGTATGCCTTGGATGGTGATGTGGACGGTGTTTCGTAATCGGCCAAAAAGCTTCGATCATCGAAAGACGCCGAGATCATCGTGAACGATAGTTTTGGGAACCGGCTCGTCGAATTTTTTAGTATTTTCACTGCCCTGGTCAATTTAGTAGAGTGCAAAAAGTACGGCTCCGATGAGATATTTCAAGAAACTGTTAAATCGCAGTGTAATGTGCGACCAGCGATCCGCACTACATAAGTTCCAGTCCATTAATTAATAGCCACGCTTTCGACATCAAACTTCGTATCATCTTCGTCCTGAGGTTACTCGGAATTGAATAGAACGGACTAGCAAAGTTTGGCGCTTTTTTGTGCCTACCGAACCCCATTAGGCTTTTTGACGTTTAATCACCTTTCCCTTTCTGGCACATGCAGAGGAATGATGGTTTGTTTGCCTCCAAATGATTTTCCTTCTTACTTGCACTCCTTTGATCTAAATGGCGCAGTAGTGTGCGTGCGTTACTGTCTGGCGTACTGGACAGGTTCTTGACCTGGACGTTAAGTGTAAAATCTGCAAAGCATGGGATCAGTGGAAAGAAAAGGAAGGCAAGAAGAATGGTACGAAGATCACTAGAGCGACTGTCAACGAAACCACAAAGGAGCTTCTAGGAAAATGAAAGTGGATTCGGTCATTGAAGTTTTTCGTAGATCGGTCGATTAGCACGGTTTAAAATATAGTCAGTATATCGGAGACAGTGATACTAAAACTTTCAAGGGACTCAGCGGAAAGGGAAAATAGATGAGCTCACCACTTGTTATGGACTTGCTATCAAGAGGAACTCGGCATCGATAGCGGATACGAAGAAACTACAAACATAAACCAGGTATGAAAAAGTAAATTTACACAGCCATACTTTCTGTCTATCAAGATCTGAGTCATGATGAACTGCTTGAACGTTGTCTCGGCGGATATACGCAAAACGACAATGAAAGCTTCAAAGCTAGCATCTGGGCACTGTCTCCAAAAACTATTCACAGCGGCCAGGAAGTTCTTGAAATTGCTTCAAATTTGGCAGCCTGCAATTTCAACGAGGGACTGAACGGGATTCCCAAAGCTATGAGAGTGTGGCAGCTGGACATCGGCACGACCTGCCTTTTCGTTAACGCGAAGCGCTCTGAAGAGTGTTGTCGGAAGGCGCGAAGGATGCAAGGAGATACTGGTGGCCTGGAAGTGGCAAGAACTCGAGAAACGAGTTATCGACGAGATTTTTTTATGGTTTCGGCATAGCAGCGTGAAGGTATGTAGACGAATTTGATGAAAAACTTGATTCAAAACTTCAAATGCGATTATCTCGAAACGATATTTTCGAAGTTGGCGAAGTTCGTAACTCAAAAACGGTTCGTTTGGTTTGAACGCGGCTTAAATTTTTTTGAATTCTACACATTGTTTTCTGTCATCACATGTTTTTGTTTATCTTTAAAAATGGCTCTTTGGTGCAAGCCTTTATGTTCATTTTTGCGTCAAAAACCTGTTTTTTACTTTCAAAACGTCAATTTTGTATTTATTAAGATAATCAAAAAAAATCCTACGTACAATGACAGGAAATTCATCGAAGATTAACGGAAAAATATTGATTTTTTTTCTAACTCCAACGGTGCGACCTCCATGATGTCTGACGATCAGCAGGTTGCCGTCAGAAGTGCCACGCTGCACCTGGTGTAGCGGTTGACGGAGTTGCCCAATGTAGGCCAATAAATTATTTTTTGTAGCCAGCAAACGGCAGAATCACCCTTTTTCAGTCCACCAGAGTGTACTATCCTCCTAATTTGAATATCTCTCCTCCCTTGAATATCCTCAGTCCTCAGTCGGTGAAGGCGCAGCCACAAAGCGATACCATGCTGGCTGGGAACGACTACCGGTATAGTATGGGAAATGTTCGCAAAGAACATGTTCTCGATTACCTGGACATAGGATGTTATTGTACTTGCCACTTAATCTCTCTAACGCAAACATGGTACTTGTCATCAAAAGCTGTCAACTAATATCAACTGTGGAAGTGCATTTAGAAGACTAAGGTGAGAGCAGAAAATCCATATCCTTTTCCCGTTGTGCCATATTTAAAAAAAAATAATCAGCCCTTGGAAATGCAGCTGGTTTCGCAATGACTACACTAATCAAACTGTTCCACGCAGCGTAAAAATTGAATGATAGCCGATCAAGGGCTGCCGACAATGGGTTCTATCAGTTGAAAAGTTTGATGCTCTATAAGAACACTTTCACGCAGTTGTGAAAAATTCTAGAGGAAAAAGATAGAGGATCAATGAGCTGAAAAATATAACAAACAAATTCAAACGTCAGATGTATGCACAAAGCTGAGAAAATACTCATAAAAGAGTGGGCTCTGGTTAGATTGCTGGGCATGGGTTAATTCCGTTGCAGCAATTACAACTAGCGTGAGTGTATGAACATGAAGCTGCTGGATTCACAAGGCACTTTGCGCCACCTGAGCTGCAATTTTAAAAACACGTTGGGTTTTAAGTTCTTAAGATTGAAATCGAGATATTTCTATGCTGTGTCCACGGATACATCCAACGTAATGTAATCTTGTCCAATCTTGTAATTTTCACCATTGATGGTGCTTGTTGTGACGAAAATGGCGATGTGAATTTCAACATTTTCTGCTTTTTGAAACAATCATCCACTTTGAATTTATCTTGTTCGATGTAAAACTCCTGTCCTGACATTTGTTGGAGCTCAGCTTTGAAGTAACTTTGCGATACGCTGACCATTAAGGCAACATCACGTGTTGAAATGTTGGGATTTCGGGTGAAATTACCCTTAAATATTCCCTCCTTCTTCCTACATGCTGCTCCCGGTTTCCTTCCTGCTCTGCGATTGTGATCAAAAGTCAACCGCTCGTTGAACCCTTTTAGTACTCTTAAGACGGTTGAATTACAGATTTCCAGCATTTTTCCCAAAGCACGATGGGACAGCTCCGGATTTTTCATGTGAGCATACGATTTTTTCACGCCTCTCCCCTTGGCTCATGTTCCATCTTGGTCACAACAAACCACACAACTACGCAGTTCCCAGGATGATGTAAACAAGATGGAAGAAGAACTCAATGGAGAACTTTGCCAAATTTGGTTAATTTCTGTCCACTGGGAATAAAGTAAGAGCCAGTTGTAAGTGTTGCAATAATTTCGTGTTAGCCCTTTACGTCCAATCGATAGATATTGGGCTCTCATGAAGTGGGTAGTTTCGGAAAGAAGCAGAAGGTTAAAAATACCAAACATTTCCAACCAATCTAGACCAGAAGTCACCACGGGGCCTGTACAAACCCTTATGGCTGGAGTGAAGAGCAAAGTTTGACATTTTTACATAAATGCAGGATAAATATGTTTTGATCTTATGAATTTGTAAACCATATTTTTTTTTTTTTTTTTAAAAAAAGACCGTGCAAATTCGTAGTTGCTACTCCCTTACTGACAGAACTAGTGGAATTGCACAGAGAACCACATAGATGGAGCTTGGGAGTAAGCTTTACATCTTCAATGTACAAGTTCACTAATTCTATTTATAGATCAGTACCGGCGCCGGCCACGTCCTCACGGTCTTTTGGGGAAGGGGGAAGGATGATTTAGTTTGACAATCGTTGTTATTAGAGACCGTGAACACCACTGCATCTCTACAATTGCCAAGGGAAGGATAGTTGTGTTAGTGAGGCAGGTTATTTTTAGATAATGGATGCACTGTGGTAAGTGATGCGATCAATGAAAGAAAGCGCAGTAGACTGCTTTTTATTTTAAATCTAGTGGTGATAGAAAGAGGCAAGTGAAAAATGGCAAGGAAGGGGACGGGCCTGGGATTGAACTCCCGACAATCTGCTCAGTAAGCAGAACAGGTAACCACTGAGCTACCCAGCCGCGTCACTTATGAATTTGTAAACCATATATCATATAAACGAAGTAAACAGTTATATTAGAAATAAAATGCTTCATGCGTGTTTTACTACAGATTTTGGGTGAGAACATAATTGCGGACACAGACCTAAATCATGGATAAATAATCAGGTTTCCTCTATCGGGTCAAGTTGAACACATTATTCTGGGTAAATGTTTTCAAAAACTGTAATTGAGCCATCCTTTATACTTCATCGATCAAATTACATTGAGAATGGATCATTCATCACAGCTAGCAATTCATTTAGGAATGGATGGAAGACGGAACGTGGAGGAGGCAAATGAACCACGAATTTCATCAGTAGCTGGGAGAACCTTCCATCGTACACACCGTTAAAATCGGTCGACTACGATGGGCTTGGCATATCATAAGAATGTCGGACGAAAGCCCAGTTAAAATGATTCTCGAAAACGAACCGAGGGGCACAAGAAGAAGAGGCGCGCCACGAGCAAGGTAGAGGGATCAAGTAGAAGGAGACCTGCGGACCCTCCGCAGACAGCGAGGCTGGCGAGGTGCAACTATGGACCGAATACAATGGAGAAAACTTCTGTATTCAGCAGAGGCCACACCGGTCTTGGTCTGATTGCGTCATCATCGTCAGCCATTCATTTTTGCTATATAAATGATGAGGTGTGATGTAAGAAGGAAAAGTAATTGTAGCACATTTTGAATTTCCAATTTCAATGAAACTATAGATGGGGTTCAAAGTTCGATTTAATCAAAGGTTAATAAAAACAAAAACCTATTAGTTCAAGGAGCAACCTCCAAATGTGAATAATATTTAACAGTTATCTAATGATAACAGAAAAATAATGATTACGAAATCTGTTTGTTCAATTTATAAATCTTCTCCAGAGGTCTGACTTCAATGAGTTTTCACTCTTGGCTCTTCATAATATTTTTCCATTCAAACATAATTATTCGAACTGTTGACCCTGTTCCGGTTATTCGACCTTTAGTTCATTTACCATTATGTGCATTTGATATTGTATCCATAGGACCATTTGTCCGTTTGATCTTTTGTATTTTCGACCTCTTGTCCTTTCATCATTTTGTCATTCGCTCATTTAGCTTTCGATCTTTTGTCCTACAACCATTAGAATATAGCTTAGAATTAACTTTCAACAAGAAGTACAGGGTGCGGCAGAAAATAATGCGAAAATGTTCAAACTTGAGTATTGGGTTAATTCGTGTAGCTAGTGATTAATTTCTGTCGAAAATGTATTTGTTTATGTTTACTTTCAAGTGCTGCATCCAAACATTCTATTTGTTTTATTGCAAATTCGTCAAAATGTTCGCGAAAGAAGTGATCACCAGTTTGTTGCTCGCCCAGAAGAAGCCGAAGGAGATTGCCAAGGTGGTAGGTGATCAAATCGGTCCGTGCAAAAATTGCTCGCAACCCGGTGCGTTCCATAAGAAAATTTGCAAAGGAAGCCAATACTTCAGAGAAATCCATGCGGAGAATCATCAAAGAAGACCTGCATGCATCTTCCAGAGCCTGAGTGAAACGCCACTTGATTACGGACCGGGTCAAGGAACTACGACTGACTCGTTCCAAGAGATTGCTTTCCGTGTTGAAGAAGGAAAAAATGATAATCCTGTTCTCCGACGAAAAGCTTTTCAGCATCGATGCTGTGGCCAACAGCCGCACGGACCGGTTCATTTCACCGCAGAAAATGGAGAACGTTCCGGGAAAAGTGAAATTCAAATTTCAAACCAAACATCCGGCTGGTGTCATGATGTTTGGCTTGGTGGCGTCCAACGGTTTGAAAATGCCGCCTGTTTTCATTGATGCTGGAGTTAAAATCAATACCGAAGGACCAAGTGCTTCCCTTGGTGAAGGCCAACTTCTCCGAGGACCAAAACGTTGTCCTACAGCAGGATGGAGCGCCGTGTCACACGTCCGATCGAACCCAACAATGGTTGAACGATAACATGAAGTTTTGGCCGAAGGATTTGTGGCCCCCTAGCAGTCCACATCTTAATCCGTTGGATTATTCGATTTGGGCATAAGTTGAAGCACGAGCCTGCATAACATCACACCCTAGTGTGAAAACCCTGAAGTCAACCATAACTCGCACATGGCAGTCAATGTCGGAGGACTACGTCCGAAAGGCATGCTCTGGCTTCCGGCGTCGGTTCGAGGATGTTATTAATAAAAATGGAGGACAAATTGAAGAAATTTATTTAAAAGGACTTTATAAAGATAACTGCACTCGAAAATGTTGATATTATTGCTTGAATTAGTTGAAAATGGGATTTGAAAGAAATAGAACAAATTTTCGCATTATTTTCTGCCGCACCCTGTAGGCTTAGTATTTGATGAAATAGAGACAGAAGTATAAACTGACACCTATGAGGGCATCTTCAACGGCGATCCAAATCGTAGATTGGATTTATTTTTTTAGATCAAACGCAAATACATCGCTGCACCGGTGTTGTAAATTTTGTTTTATACTGGATCTATTTTGCATCAATTTAAAACTGGTATATGTTTTGATCTATTCTTTCAGCAATTTGGAACAAGAAAAATGCCGTTCCAAAACACTACACGCTACTTGATAATACCAATTATAGGGTAAAATTTTAGCTTTTACTAAACAATAACTCCATTTTATTGAGTACATTCCAAGGTATATTTGTGAGCCGAAAAGTAACCGGATGCTGATAATTACTTCAAGTTGTTCCCGGTGCTAGTGAATTGCCTTTTCGTTTCATTCCTGAATAACGAATGCTTGTCTTAGTTTTTTTTTACAGACACTACATTTTCCGGAAAACGTTGACTTGATTAAAATGCGGAGGTTTCGAGATTCCGAGTAGTATTTTGATTGCTCGGAAATGAAAAGTAATGATGTCTTCAAAGTTAACAATCGGTTTAATGATATATTGGTCATGATAAGCACTTGCAAATAGCTCATACAGATAAATTTTTGAGAAGCCTCCAGTTGACTCTAGTTATCACATTATGTCCAGGAACTCCTCCCTAGGCATGCAGAATCGCAGAAAGTGCTTCTCGTTGTAGGTTTGCGTGTCGCTAAAGTAGTCCTGGAACAGCTTCTGATGACCGGAACGGAAATCACGGTCGACGGGGCGTCATCCAGGACGTGACCCTCTCCGTTTCGACTCTTGTTTATCCGCTGCCATACTACAAATCAGCATTATCTAATATTGTTTTAACTAGGGTTTTAGTACCGGGAGTACCGACCAATTTTCGGTACCGAAATACCGGTACTAGCTTAATGAAAGTACCGGTATTTTCGGTACTAAGCAAAAAGTTTTGGTCCGAGTGGAAACTAAAACTTCCGATGGTAAAAACCAGCTAGTGAGAATGATATTTTTTTTACTAAAAATTCAAACACCTGACCCACTGTGCAACCTTGGCAACTCAGTTCGATTTTGAATGACAAGATTGACAAGCAGCTGTGTCTCGCTCAGTTCATTCATATTTATACGTATTACACCAATACCACTACAAATCATCTTTGCATGAATGCAGTCGTGACGTACTTCTGTCGGAGAATTGAAACTGACATTGTCCAGTATTGTTTACGGTGGTGAATGGCGTGATCAGTACCATTGAAGATGGAATTTGAAGCAATTAGCAAGGAAGGAGTGCCGGAAACTTCCGTTTGGAGATATTTTCTTCGTGGAATTTAAAACCGTGGTGTGCTCAGTGTTCCAAAGTTTGATTGAAGGTTCGAGTACCTCCGGATTGAAAAAACATCTCAAAGGAGTACATCAAATCAATTTGGACAAACGTCCGGCGTCCGATGACGTACCTCAAGACAATCAAACCGCAACGACATCGTCACATCCCAAAAAGATCGTCACACTTCATCAGTATTTTTGCAAATCGTCCCCGCTTGAGGCCGCTTTGGCAAGGATGGCTGCTGAGGACAATATTCCATTCAACACAATTTGCAACTCAGAGGGCATCCGGCATGGATTGTATGCCCGAAGATTTCGAGATATCCCCAAATCACCGGAAGGTATCAGGCTGAAGGTCAAAGCGCATTACATTTTTGTTGTTGGGGGGTACTGAAAGGAGTTTGGTGAAATCAGGAAGCAAGGCCGTAAGATTAGTATCACTTTCGATGAGTGGACTTCAACTCGGAACCGCAGATACATGAACGAAAATGCTCATGACGGTCAGCACACCTGGAACTTGGGTCTGAAAAGGATAGTAGGATCAATGGATGCCGAGAAATGTGTCAAGCTGTTGGAAGAAATCTTGTCTGAGTATGGCTTATCCCTCACCGAAGACGTTGTAGCAGAAACGACAGATGGTGCATCTGTAATGAAGAAAGTCTGAAGATTAATGCCCGCGGATCATCAAGTTTGTCTTGCACACGGCCAAGAGAAGCTCCGTGGAATTGTAAGAATTTTCCGCAAATCACCGGTCAAGAACGACGACCTCCTTCAAAAATACGTCCAGCAGGAGTTTGGAAAAGAGATGCCGTTGGTTATCGACGTCAAAACACGATGGAATAGCTTGTTTGACATGCTTAAGATATTCTACGTCGTCAGGAACGCAGTACAGAAAGCGATGATCGATCTGAAAGGACAAGTAACATGACCGATAATGAAATGGATTTGGTTCGGGAAATCATAAACGCTCTTGAACCCATCAATGATGCTGTTGAACAACTGTGCCGGAAAGATTGCTCATTGTACGAAGCGGATGTGGCATTACACTTTATGCTCGAACAACTTTCTTGTCAGGAGACCACTATTGCCAACGAGCTTTTCGAAGCGCTCAAGCAGCGAGTTGCCGAAACACGCTTTGAATACGCTGACTTCTTCGCGTTTTTGAAGAATACTGCAGTTAAAACGTCAATCAGCAATGATTTTGGCGTATTTTTCAACGAATGAAAGGGGGAGATGATGTGGGGAGAGGGGGGGGAGGGAATGAAGGTGGTTAATAAAGGATAGGGTACAGATTATTTTTTGAAGATAAAGATGAAATTGAAAGAAGAAAAAATAAAAGTAAGGAGTGTATGGAATATAAGCTATCCACATACATTTGCGTTGTACGCATGTATTTGTGATGGGTTTTTATGCTCTGAACACTGCATGCTGTGCGTTTGACTGTCAGCTTTCTTTTGTTTACTTGTTTGTGCGGTTCAAATTTTGCGTTTTCATGTCGCGTATTGAAAAGGAAGTGAAAATTAAGGTTCTGGACACATGGCTAAGTGAGAAGGGTATTACTATGCGAAAATTGGCGAAGCGGTTTGGAATTCATCATGCGAGTGTTAAAACCATCATTAATAAGTTTGGGGAACACTATTCTTTGGATGAGCTACCAGGAAGAGGTAGAAAACCCGGTTCTTCCAACCTGAAACTGGAGAAGAAAGTGGTATCTCTAATCATGAAGAACAAATCAATGTCAATACGTGATTTGGCCAAAAAAGCAGGAACGAGTGTCGGAATGATCCAGCGTATCAAGAGGCGAAACCACCTGAAGACCTACAAGAAGCAGAAAACCTCGAAACAAAGTGCAGAACAGAAGAAGCAAGCAGCAACAAGGGCCGGAAATTGTATTCGCGTCTTTTGCAGCGTCCGGATGCATGCGTTTTGATGGACGATGAGACCTATGTAAAGGAGGACTCAAAAACCCTTCCAGGTCCACAATACTTTACTGCCGTCGTTGGGGAGGATGTGAGCGATGCGGACAGGTCGATTCAAGTGGAGAAATTCGGTACTGGTATGGCAAGCAATATGTTCCTGTGGTTTGAAGTCAACCATTGTTTACACTACCGGAACTATAAATGCGGAAATCTATCGATCTGAGTGTCTCCAGAAGAGATTGTTGCCTTTATATAAGAAACATAGTACACCTCTACTGTTGTGGCCGGATTTAGCGTCGGCTCACTATGCCAAAACCACTCTCAATTGGCTTGCGGAAAAGGGTATAGATTTCGTTGAGAAAAATATCAATCCACCATATTGCCCTCAGCTTCGACCTATCGAACGTTACTGGGCAATCGTGAAGAGGATCTTCAAGAAGACTGGTAAGGCAGGTGGGAACATGCAGGAGTTCAAAAAAATTTAGGCTCAAGCGTCCAAAAAATGCGATGCAACACTTGTCCGGAACTTGATGAAAAGCATTCGATCCAAGTTCGAAAATTCGTGAAGGAATAACTTAAATTTCATCCGGTCTTCATTATGTTCAAGTTTAACCTCGTACAATAAAGGATCAAATTTTTGTATGAATAAAATATCGGTTTTCAACATAATTTGAAAGAAAGTTTTTGGATAGCTTATTTTCGATACACTCCTTACTTCCAGCAACATTTGTATCAAATCGAAAAAATAGGATCAAACATTTTTTTTTTTTTTTTTAAAAATTGTGAAACCAATCTATTGTGTTTTTTTTTTTTTTTGTTTGGTTTTTAAAGTAAAACGGGGGGGGGATTTAAAAAAAAAATTTTGGTTTTGGGGGTTGGGGTTGGTGGGGGGGGGTTGGTTTTGTTTTTTTTTAATATAATATGGATTTGTGTTTTGTGGGTGGGGTGTTCACTAGTAAAATATTGTTGTTTTTTTTTTTTTTTTTTTTTTTTTTTTGTGTTCTGGTGCCTATAATTCTTGCAACTAGCAAACAGTAACCCATAATATTTGAGAACTCCAACATCTGGCTACATATTTATTCAATCGGAAATCTCACAAATCGGCACAAATCTCAATCAATGGTCCTTTGCATCTTATTTTCTAATTTAAGCTCTGCTGCGTTGCAGCAGGCATAAACATTACAACATCAGATGCGATGGTCCGTTACTGTAAGGTAAGCTAGTTTCATCCTTTTTTACAAAAATTTCAAACATTTTTTATGCCTGTTTTCAAACGTATTTGCTGGGAAATTGCCATTGTTATGCACTCATTCCTAGGAGATCCCCCAAGATACTTAAGTAAGTAAATTAAGTATAAAAAGAATGATTTGCGTGATATGATAACCGGCAGTTTTAATACGTTGGTCTAAAACTAGCATCAGGTCATACAGTTTGTACACTAACCCTATAAAGTCTTGCCGTTTACGCTAAAGAACAAGTATTTTTCGTAACTAGTGCACCTGTTACAATAATCCGATTGAAAAAATATGTAGCCAGTTGTTGGGGTTCTCTAATACAATAGACTACTTTATAATTGAATGTTTGCTATTTGCAAAGATTAGGCGGTACAAGAGTACAAAAATAAAGCTAAAAGGGAGCTAATGTTAACGTTATTTTATTAGTTCTTATCGCAATCAAAAAAGTCCAATGTACATTCTAACTTGGCAAAAGACCAATCTCACAGGTCCAATCTACAAATGTAAATGCAATAGGTCCTAAGTAACAAATGTATCAATTAAACAACTAAAATCATCGTAAACTTCAAAACCAACATTTTTTTTGTAATCTTGACGACGTTTTACGTTGAAAACCATACAAAAATTAAAGATTACATGATAAAGTTGCGATTACGATTTAAAAAAACAAATTTAAATTTTCAATCCTATTTTTCTCGATTTGGCACATATGTTACATAGGACCTAATGCAATGTTTGGCTTGATTTGTATAACACCCCGGTGTAGCGGTTGGCATCCATACCTCTCAAACCAAAGTCACGCGTTCGAATCTCACCACCGGACAAGTTACGAAAATATCCAAAGAAGTGTTTGAGTGACTACGACGGAAGATGAACCATCCCGAGGCTGAAAATCTCGATAATCAAGATAGAAAAGAAAAAGAATGAGTCCAGTCGGACAAGCTAACCAGCTTGGCTATTACTTCAATCGAAAAAGTGTCGTATCGAAACATGATTCTAATGACTTCCGATGATTTTGATGATCTTTTTTTTGCGGTTTAGGTCCGTCAATCAAAATTGAACTAAAAATATGATGGGTGACGATGGCTTTACGATCCCAAATAATGAATCGATGGTATTAAAATTTTTAAAAATGAGAGATTCTTTAAGGTTCATATTTAATTGGTTGGCTCGAATACCACAAGCATGAAGGTGTAAAACTTGACCACCATCATATGAAAGAGCCCTTTCGTTATTTCTTATATTGAGAAATATCTTAGACTCTTTTAGCAAACGCCCAATCAACACAAAATCGCATATGATAGCGCATAGGAGTACAACATGGAGGCGATATACGTTCATTCGTTCATTTAACTCCATGCTAAATGTACGCATATCGCCTCCACGTTATACTCATATCCATTATTATATACGATCTTGTGTTTACTGGGCAAACCATTGCTTGAAATTCAGACTATTTCCAATAAGCAGATTGAACTCATGGGGTTCCTATGTATCTCGTACAATATTTAATAGAACTGAGCTTCGAAAAAAGTAAAAATCATATGTTTTTATTTGATTTTCGATTTCCACACATGGAAGCAAAAAAAACTGACAAAACCAAAATTCTTTCATCTTCTTTCCTGACAACTTCAAGAGTTATCCACTATTACAAACCCATATCAAAAAATCAAATCCACTTCCACTCACTCCCCTATCCATCAGGGAATCTGTCAACCATACACAATCGAATATTACTTAAAAGCATTACCGATTTTTGCCTTTTCCTTCCTATTGTTAAGCGACGCAACCAATATTGTAGATGAATAGCGACAAAAGTGCTCCACGCCCGGCAAAGACGACTGCTGACGGCCAGGGCAGGTCTTTTCTCCGGACGCATATTTCCTTCCTTTTTTTTGCCAACACTCCAAGCTAACCCCCTCCATGCACAACCGCATCTTATTGACAGCAATCTTTGGCTCGATGGGGCACGGGGTTGTAAGCCAAGTGGCAAAATGTGAAAATGACCCCATTTCACGTTCGCTTCTTTTTCCCCCCTCGTCAAGTAGCTTTTATTTCAATTTTAAAGCACTCTCATTTCTGGCACTTCAGAATGCGCGTTCATGGCGTCGTGTGCTGCTTGAGAATTTGCCATCATTGTCAACTTTGAGCAACGCTTCTGAGCTAAGTGAGCTCCGGAGCATTGCCTTGTGATGGAAGGAGAAGCCAAGCCCATTTCCTCGAGCATTTCTCAGCTCCCATTCCACGGGTGTTTCTTCACACATTAAACATATTCTCCACCCGTTCGTTCTGCTATTCACGGTGATTGCGTTCCATTTTTCACACATTATTACACACGCTGTTTCGTCATAGAGTGAACATCTTCTTCAGTGAGGGAGCATGCAAGAAGTAATAAATATTCAACTTACCGCCACCGTTTTTGTAGCACAGGTACGGAAAGCGCCACACATTGGCCAGATCCACGGCGAATCCGATGACCGAGAGCAGAAAATCTACCTTCCCGGACCATGTTTCTCGTTGATCGGAGTCGGCCAGGTCCATGCAGTAGATCGGTTTCCGCGAGGCAGCCTTGATCTGACCGAAGGTGGTCATCGCCAGGGCGACGTCCTCCCCGGTGGACCCCACGCCAGCATCGACGCCGTTTTTGCATTCACCATCCAAGAGGTCCTTGCCAGTTTCGTTGTTGCCTGTTGGTGAAATTGAAGATAGAAAAGGGGAAACGATGAGAAATGTTAATCCAGGGACTGATGTAGAGAAAACACAACCCGGTGGCTGTGATTGGTTGACTTTCAATAAGGATACACGGAAACAAATCCGTTCCTTTTTTCATGAATAAAAAATCATGAAATGAACTGTCATCTTATTTTATGAATTCATGAATATTATTTATAGTTTCACGATAAAAATTAAAGATGCAAGTCATGAACATAGGAAGCGTTGTTTTGCCTCTAATCTAAAGTTGTGTAATCAGCTTCATTAATCAACGATCTCTTCAAGAATAGCAATAGCGTAGTAAGTACAACCACCATGTCCTAACATATCTCTTTATATCAACACTAGGTTCGAATCCTGACGGTAGATTTATTTATTTTTGTTTTCATTTAGAGTCGATAAACGAAATTTGCCAGATTCATGAATAAAGTTTTCAGTATCAGGAATTCAGCTCATGGTTTTAACCCGATTGTTTCATAATTTCATTCCGGCGGACAAATTGTTCATGATATCATGAATATTGTTCATGGTGTATATTCATAACACAAAAACACAGCACATTCATGATATCATGACCTGTTTTCTTATTTTGAAGCACACATTTTTCCCGTGTAGGTACACACAAAAAAAATCACATAATCAGTGGAAAATATCCACTAGATTTAACTCACTTAACTTTCATGTGGTTCAGGAAGTGGAAAATGCTTGGCAAAATCAAGTGAATCTTATGTGTCCAGAGAAATGTAAGTGATTAGTCAAGTAGAATTTCTTTTTCTATCTGATATTCAAGTAAAATTCACTTATTTTAGTATTGGAAAATATCTATATGTGTTTCCAGTAGTAGCTAAGTGAAATATTTTTGCAGTGTACGATGTAGCCAGAAAGGCATTCATAAATTAATTACTGTACACAGAAAAAAATAAAGAATTTTAACACACGCGTAAAATTTCCCTTAGTTTAAGCAAGCGTAAAACACTTAATTGTTTGCAACCTTTCATACGCCATACAACATATTTTGCAATTTTCTATACAACAGACCTGATTCTAACGATATATGGCTTAAATTTACATGAAAGATCCCATTAATTTTTGCCAAATCTAGCATTCCCTTAATTTGCATTAGATAACGCGAAAAATAAAATGTTTCTTTCTATCTGTGTACGGTGAAGGGACGGGTTACCCTTTTATTTAGAAATTGTTGCACTCTGACAAAAAAAAACCCGAATTGCGTATAGGAAATTCAATTCTATTATTAGGAAGTTCATGAATGACCTACTAAATTTAGCTGTCCTTTGTTGATGATCGATTCTCTACCAAATGCCTAACCTCAACCTAACCCTCTCCGATTTGGATGAAACTTTGCACAATGTTTCAAATATCGTCATTTTGCACTAGTTCAAAATAAAATTTGCCTCAAGACTAATTATACAGAAGTACGCAAGTGTTTTCATATCCATAATCTTCAAAATGCCCTAATTCGAAAACCGTTGACGATAACAACATTGTGTCTGATAACAAATTGTAGATAATCAATGGAACACAGAAAGTGGGATGCACTGGGGAAAAAATTCACAAAATTTACCAGGTATAATTTAAATATGGGGAATGCCTATTTTTACAGATTTTTTTTAAATTTTTCTCTGGAAACTTCCTAGGTTATACGAAGAATTAGAAAAGTTGTTTTAAGATGGAGCAGTTTTCATAAAATAAAAATTTATGATTCTACATTCTGAGGTTTGTGAGGAGAGAGCATATCACAGTAATATAAAATTATTTTTTCAGATCATTTCAAATCAGAATTCATTTGGTGAGCAACTTTCTGAATTAAACTGTTTTCAAGGTAATTTGAATTTTCTGTCGGCAAAAAAGTTGTTTCATGAATATATCCCTTTTTCATAAGTTAGTCGTGATTATCTATCTGCCACGATAAGTATTTTATAAAGTGCATCGGCTTGGCCCTCTCTTCCCCAATCTGATGTTTCTTTCCTGTGGTGAGATTCACTTTCTTCATAGCTGTTCACTCCTAAAGCTATGCCCATTTAGAATCCGGAATAATAAAATCATCTGCATCTCGGTAACGGATTGACGTACAAATAAGTTTAATGCATAAAAACAAAGGTAATTCACTGTACTGTAAAGAAAAAATATCAATACAAATCATTTCTCTTCGTTTCTAATGAAAATTCGCACTTTTTTCTTTATTTCTCCTATCAAACGCTGCACACCTCCGGGGTCCACTTCCTTGGCACATTTGTTCCACATTTTGGTCATCTGAGTCGTGTCCCGAGTCGTTTTTCCACTTTTCTTAAGCTTCCGCTTCATTGTTGCCCAAAATCTCTCGATGGGCCGGAACTGCGGGCAGTTGGGTGGATTTATGTTTTTATCGATGAAATCTACGTTATTATCGCGGTACCACTGGATGACTTCCCGGCTGTAGTGGCAACTCGCCAAATCTGGCCAAGACTTCACGGGATCTTTATAGGCTTTAATGAAAGGTACACAGAAAAAAATCTGAATTTTTATTGTGATGTAAATATCAGAGGATGTGAAATTGTATTTCATTCCACACGAAACAGCAACTTGCATGATACAGTTCTAACAAAGAAGAGCTTTTTCATACTACATTATCGACATTGTATGGAATATCCCAGAACTTTACACGATTTGTGTGTTTTGTGACGCTCCATTTATGTGCATGATATTGAACAGAAATCCACACTAAGTTTTCGTGCTGTGTAGTACGCGGTTTTTGAGGCATTCTTCCTTATATAGCTTCAAGTCCATCGTCTTGATCGTCACGAACACTTTGGTCTTTGCTCCGCAGCTGCATATCCCTTGCCAAATCATTAGTTTTTTTGGCAAATTAGTCCATAAAAGCAAACTTAAACTTTGCAGGAACATCTCCTCGTGCCGTCGCCTTGCAGAATTTTTGACCAGGAAGCTGTCCGAAATCCAATTTGACGTAGGTTTCATCGTCGATGAGCAGGCACCCTTAGTACTTCGTCAAAACCTGCTGGTACAATTTCCGAGCTTGAGTTTTGGTGACGAAACTTTGCTTCAACGTTCTGTTTGGTTGCTTGCTGGCTCGATAAGAACAATATCCTGCTCGCAAACGAATTCTTCGAACGGTACTGCGAGCAGCAGCGTATTTTTGTGCGATTTCATTATCTGATAGTCCAGGGTTTGCTCTGACGGTTCTCAACACCTTCTGGTTCAGCTTGCGGTCATATGTTCCACTACGACGCTTACTTTGAGGTACTCGATCCACGCTCTTTCGCTTCCTAAAACGTTTGAACACATGATACACGGTTGATTTGGCGATTTTTAACGTTTGTGCAATTTTTATTGCGGACCACGTTGGATTATCAACGTGGGTGTGCAGAATTTTCTCTCTCCTCACGGCTTCCATCTGGAATAACTTTTGACTCACTGCACGAAACACCGTGAAATTTATATCACAAAAAGTGGGCGCCTAGGTGAACAAACCGATATAAAAGAATTCTTGCAGCGATCACTTTCCGTGCCACTGCAATACAATAAGTGATTCCGGATTCCGGATAACTGGACAGAACTATATGAAGAAATTACATTAGCAGATGTCAGTGCTTGCGTGAAACATGGCGGTAATTTGTTTTTACTCAGTAACTAAACCGGAAACTCTCGTAACAAAGTATCAATCTTTGCGTTAAAAAGCCCCGTCTTCGAAAGAACTGTCATAGATAGGTATGTAAGAAACAATTCCAGTTGCACTAACATGAAGGCGGAAGAAAAGAAGTCTAAAGCAGCTCCGAAAGCAAAGAAAGAAGGAAGAGGAATTCAAGCCCAACAGCACCACATTCGAACTTACCAGAGTTTTCGTTGGAGATTGGCAAGCTCGGCGCTGATGACCAACGTGCAACGCCATCGTTGAACCACACGCTACGGGGTGTTGGAGGTGAGAGCGATAGAGAGGTCCGGCGGGCACGGCCCCACTTGCTGTTGCTTAATATCCGATGTGTTACTTCCCCGTCAGTGAGCTCTTGTGAAGTCGGTAAGAGAAGGATTGGAGATCTACCCAGCCCGTGAAGCCACAATCAAACCATGCAAACCCCACAAGCATCAGAATCCACGTGCTCCATCGGGAACCACACATGAGCCCCCCCTCGATCCTATGAAAGACTTTTCCAGCCGGAAAGATTAAATGAGTCCTTTTTGAGGTGTGACACGGTGCTCCGTTCTGTTGGAAAATGACGTGTTGGTGTGCTCCAAAGTTGGCTTTCATCCATGGCAGAACGGGGTCCTTCAAAATGTTCATGTAAACCTCCGTATTAACTTTTATTCCAGCTTTGATAAATACTGGAGGCATTTTCAAGCCATTGGAAGCAAATTCCCCGAAAACCATGACTCCGGCCGGATGTTTGGTTGTAAACTTGAATTTCACGTTCTCTGGAACATCCTCAATCTTTTTCGGCGAAATAAACCTGTCACATGTCACATAATAAACATTTTCTTATCGGAGAATACGACGATGGTATGCTTCTTTTTAAATGCTGACACCAAACATTTCGAGCGTTCCAGCCGTAGTTGTTTGATTCGGTCCGTTACAAGGTGGCGCTTTACTCTTGCCCTGGACGAACATTTCAAGTCATCTTTGACCAACCGTTGCATGGTAGTTTTTGAAATATAGGCTTCCTTAACCAATTTCCGGATCGATCTGATAAGATTTCGCCTCTCTTTATCTCTCACTGATCCGATGACCTTCGGTGTGCGAGCGGACCGTGAATGGCCACATCCCGGCTTCCGTGGACGTGGTCCATCAAGGAGTGAACGTTGGATACAGTAAACGGTAGCCAGGTGGCATCCCACAATCGTTGCAATTTGTTTTACGGGCTTTTGGGCGAGCAGCAAACTAGTCACAACCTCCTTTGCGTACATTTTTCTCAACTTTGTTAGAGACTGTATTCGATGAAATTTGGACACACACAATAGGTCACCAAAAATTTTCCTTGAGCCCGATTCTTTTCAAACTTTCTGGAAATAAAGTACTACTACATGGTTAAGTTTTGACATCATTGGTTTATTGAACCTCTTCTCCCAACCCAAATTCCCGCACCTTTGCCTTGACCCCTTTCATCAAATTTTGGGCAATGATAAGACCGACTTACTTACTTACTTTTAACCACACCTTCTTTAGTTCAAGTTCATTTTCTATCAGTTTTGGAGTTTTAACGAGCTTTGCCTTCATGATTGTCCAAAATTTTTCAATTGGCCGAAGTTCCGGAGTGTTTGGAGGGTTGACGTCTTTTGGTACAAAAACTACATTATTATCTTTGTACCAGTCTAAGACGGGCCGGGCATAGTGGCAAGATGCCAAATCCGGCCAAAACAGTGTCGGGCCATCGTGAGATCTCAAGAATGGCAGAAGTCGTTTTTGGAGGCATTCGTCCTTGTAGATTTGTCCGTTGACGGTCCCAGAGGTGATGAAGGGCTGACTCATTTTGCCACATCCGCAGATCGCTTGCCAGACAAGGAATTTTTTGGCGAATTTCGACAGTTTCTTCTTCCGTACACTCTCCGGAACGGCCAACTTAGAGGTGGCGACGTAGTGTTCCTGTCCTGGCATTTGTTTGGTGTCGGCTTTAATGTAGGTCTCATCGTCCATCACAATGCAGAACGGTTTTGTGAGCCACTCCCTGTACAGTTTTCTTGCACGAGTGTTGGCCACCGAGTTCTGTTTATCGCTCCGGTTCGGTGCCTTCTGGACCTTGTACACATGTAATCCATAACGTTTCATTGTTTTCTGCACAAAACAAACTGAAACTTTCGCCTTTTTCGCAACATCCCTGATCGAAATGTTGGGATAACGCTCAAATTGGTTCAATACCATCCTGTCCTTCTCCGGATTTGATGTGCCACGTTTTTTGCCACTACCATTTTTCCGCTTGGTTGTCTTACGGTCCTTGAACGTTTTGATCACATGAGATACGGTTGAATGTGCGATTCCGAGCTGTTTTCCGATCCATCGATGAGAAGCGTTTGGGTTTTCGAAGTGAGTACCCAAAATTTGTTAGCGCACTATTTTTTCATTCGAAGCCATCACTGAAATCACTCGACCGATTTTCACGAAACTCATTACACAATTGACACAACACAATGAAATACATTTAGTTAAAATTTCAATAATTTTTACCCACACGCTAAAAAGTTACGAACAATTGCGTGTGTCCAAATTTCATCGAATACAGTCTTTACTGGAGGCATCTTCAAGCCATTGGAAGCGAATGCTCCGAAAACCATGACTCCGGCCGGATGTTTGGTTGTAAACTTGAATTTCACGTTCTCTGGAACATCCTCAATCTTCTCCGGCGAAATAAACCTGTTTGTACGTGTGTTAGATACGGGATCGATGGTGAACATTTTCTTATCGGAGAATACGATGATGGTATGCTTCTTTTTTAATGCGGACACCAAGCATTTCGAGCGCTCCAGCCGTAGTTGTTTGATTCAGTCCGTTACAAGGTGGCGCTTTACTCTTGCCCTGGACGAACATTTCAAGTCATCTTTGACCAATCGTTGCATGGTAGTTTTTGAAATATCGGCTAACTTAGCCAATTTCCGGATCGATATGATAGGATTTCGCCTCACTGTGTCTCTCTCTGATCTGATGACCTTCGGTGTGCGAGCGGACCGTGGACGGCAGCTTCCCGGCTTCCATGGACGTGGTCCATCAAGGAGTGAACGTTGGATACGGTAAACGGTAGCCAGGTGGCATCCCACAATCGTTGCAATTTGTTTTACGGGCTTTTGGGCGAGCAGCAAATTAGTCACAACCTCCTTTGAGTACATTTTTCTCAACTTTGTTTCTCGCAAACCACTGTTTTGTTTACATCGTCTCAGAGTATACAGTCAGATGATTACACACACGCAATTAAACAGTAAAAATAATGTTTAAAGCTACACAGAAAAGAAAAATTAATTTTTTTACAAGCACGTAAAATTTCCCCTCGTTTAATTCCAAGCCAGAGGAGGCGTAAACAACGAAATTGTTTGCAATCTTTCATGCGCCATATCAATCAATGCCAATCTTTCATACAACAGGCTAGATTTGGGCGTTATCTGACATGAAATATCCCATTATTTTCTGCCAAGTCTAGCATTCCCTTTATGTGCATTAGATAACGCAGCAAATTCAATGTTTCTTTTTATCTGTGTACCCAAAAATAAGTATTGAAAACTTTCGCATTTTTTTATGGGACATACTGTATTATTTGATAAACTTGAATGAAAGAAGATCAATATTTGCACGATCATGTATATTTGTATGATCATGCATTGAAAAACGAGTGCACTGTGATTTATTATTCTAACTACGTGTACTAATGTATGTTTCAATGAAAATACATGTATTTTTCAATGTTTATTAATGCTCCAGATATGTGCATGATTTTTTTTATCTAACATTAGATAGAGCTATCAGTGTAATATTTTTAAACATTCGAACGTTTTACATCACATGCAATCTTAATTATTTTTGCTGTGTAGACTGTACAATCAATCTAGGAAATCAGGCAGTTGACAAGTGCGGAAGAATTAATGATTTAGGTGTCATTTTAGACAAGAAACTAACATTCATTGACCGCAATAATCCGGACACCTCAAAACATGAATAAAACATAAATTGTGCATTATATTTCCATCATAGGTGTTTATTTCAGATTCATGGGATGTGTTTTAACAATTCGTGAAGACAAAACATAATTTTTCGGTATTTGCATTAAATTTTCGAACTTTGCGCTTAACTCCGTCCATTAGGGTTTGTACAGACTCTTCAGAAATCGTAGAAGCCGTCTTTGTCCAAATTTGCTGGAAGTGTTTGATGTCTTTGATTCCTTGCTTCTTTCCAGAAAGCTTCCGCTTCATCAGAGCCCAATATCTCTCGATTGGTCGTAGCTCTGGGCAATTTGGCGGGTTTGAGGTTTTTGGTACAATTTTCACTTGATTTGCTTGATACCACTCCATCACAGTTTTAGCATAGCGGCATGATGCCAAATCGGGCCAGAACAAAGGTTTTTCTTTGTGACTTTTGATGAAGGGTAGCAATCGCTTCTGCAGACACTCTTTCTGATAGATCTTTTTGTTGATTGTGCCTGTAGTGACAAAAGATTTACTCTTTTTGCCACACGTGCAAATTGCTTGCCACACAAGGTATTTTTTGGGAAATATCGATGCCTTCTTCGCTCTGAAATGCTCAGCTGTAGCATTTCTGGCCATAGCAGAATAAAAAACCAGCCCTGGTAGCTGCTTTAAATCCTCCAGGACATAAGTTTCGTCGTCCATAACAACGCATGAAAACTTTGTCAAATATTCGCAGTACAACCGTCGAGCCCGTGATTTTGCTGCCAAGTTCTGTTTGTCGTTGCCATTCGGAACTGTTTTTACTTTATACGACTTAAGTCCCAAACGTTGTTTTGAATTTTGGATAAAACCAGGTGACATCCCTATTTTACGAGCTACCGTTCGAATGGAAAGATTTGGGTTTTTCGTTAATATCCTTTTCACCTTTCGGTCCATTACAGGATCAGCGCGTCCAATGTTTTTGTCACTTCTCGGTTTCCTCTCCACCGTCAAACGTTCCGAAAATGATTTGAGCACATCGTGAACAGTGGATTTAGGCAAATCCAATGTTTTTGCAAGGTCCCGTATTGACAAGTCAGGATTTGCCGTACGCCCGTACAAAATTCGCTCGCGCACTTGTTTTTCTTTCGTCGCCATCTTGAATACTAAACATGAAATGTAAACATGAATCACAGTCTTTTTTATCATAGACTCTCAGCTATACCACAGTGAAATTTTTTATTCCTACGTGCAATATTTCAAAAGTTACAATGATTTGAAGGTGTCCGGATTAATGTGGATACAGACCTTAACACAATAATCAGTAAATCAAGTTGCATGCTAGGATTTATAAAGCGATTTAGTTACATCTATATAACCGATCGGCGTGAAAATTTGTATGAAGGGGATTTTGGGGCCGCGGAAAGTTCTTATGATAGTTCTAGACACCTCCCTTCTCTGAAAGAGGGGGCTTCTCATACAAATGAAACAAACATTTGTGAATAACTAATCTCACGAAACTAATCAAGCAAATGGAATCAAATTTGGAATGTGGGGAGTTTTGGAGACAGGAAATGTTTCTATTCTGTTTTGAGACCTTTCCCTTCTCTGGAAGGGGGGCTCTCATACAAATAAAACACAAATCACTGCGTAGCTCGAAAATTTATCAAGCAAATGGAACCAAATTTGACATGTGCAGATTTTTGAAAGAAAAAAATGTTTCTATAGTGGTTTGAAACCCCTCCCCTCTTTGGAAGGGGGGAGGGGATCTTATTCAAATCAAGCGCACATTTCTGCATAACTCAAGAACTAATCAGGCAAATGGAACCAAATTTGACATATCGAGGTTTTTGGAGGCAGGATTTTTTTTCTATGGTGGTTTGAAACCCCTCTCCTCTCTGGAAGGAGAGCTGTCATACAAATGAAACACATTTCTGCAAAATTCGAGAACTAATCACGCAAACGGAACCAAATTTGGGATGCGGGGATTTTCGGAGGCAATTAAAGTTTCTAGGGAAGTTTGAGACTCCTCCCAACTCTGGAAGGGGGAGCACTCACATCAATGGAACAGAAATTTTTGCTTAACTTGAGAACTAATCAAGCAAATGGAACTAAATTTGGCATGTGCAGGTTTTTTGAGGCAAGATTTTTTTCTATGGTGGTTTGAGACCTCTCCTCTTTCTCTGGAAGGGGAAGCACTCATACAAATGATGCAGAAATTTATGCATAACTTGAGAACTAACCAAGCAAGTGGAACCAAATTTGGAAAGTTGGGGTTTTCGGAGGCAGGATTTTTTTTCAATGGTGTAGTTCGAGACCCCTTACCCCTTTGAATAGAAGGGGGGCTCTCATACAAATAAAACACAAATTTCAACCAAACATGAGAATTATGTAGGCATACATAAAATGTGTATTTCTCCGGTAAGAAGCATGTTCTGATAGAAGTTTGAACCCCTTCTTAGTCAAGAAAATATTTTAACAAAACACATTCCGAAAAACAACCATAAACGCGCCAGTTCTATTAAATGTTCATTCATTTACTTGCAAGCGTAGCAGCACTCGCACTGGGCTCAGCTAGTACACAATAAAAACATTATACGTTGCATATGTGAGGTCCATACTTGAGTATTGTAGCGTAGTATGGTCACCTTTTTCAGTCACGCACGAACAACGAATAGAATCAGTTCAGAAGCAATGTATACTGTTTGCACTTCGAAAATTAGGTTAGACAAGATTTCCTTTACCATCCTATAAAGCTCGTTGTATGCTCATCAGCATCCAAACAATAAAAGAGCGTCGAGAGTTTGCAATGGTCTCAGTTGTAAACGATATCGTTTCGCATCGTATTGATTCCGTATAATTTTTATCCAAACTTAATTTTTACATTCCAAGTCGACAACTACGATATCGAAATGTTTTTACTACAAGCCACCATCGTACAAATTATGGTAAATTTGTTCCTTTAAATCGGATGATGGCAACATACAATATGCATTGCGAAAACGTTGACTTTACAACCACGACATCTAAATTGAAGCAATACTTTAAAGATATTTGCTAAGAAGCTGCTCATAAATGAACTATAATATAAGCCACATACAGCTACAAATATTTTCAAATAGATTTAAGTGACAAAATATGATGGACGTCAAATAAAGAATTAAGAATTAAGAAAGTCTCAGGTTGAAGGTCATCTACAGGGTGAGTGGTAATTCCAGTCATTGTTTTTTAAACACGTCTTCTTCTTTAGCATTTCAAGCTTAATGCTTTCACAATTAGCTTTTTGCTTGCGCTCAACTTAGTGTTCTAAATACACTTCCACAGTTATTAATTAAGAGCTTTCGATGCCAAGTACCATTTTTGCACTAGTATGATTGTGTGGCAAGTACAATCATACGCTATGCACAGGGAGTCGAGAAATTTTCCTTCACGAAAAATTCCTAGACCAGACCGGGAATCGAACCCAGCCACCTCCAGCATGGTGTTGCTTTGTAGCTGCGCCTTTACCGACTGAGCTAAGAGAGGACCCCCAAACACGTTTTTAAACACGTGTAATGGGTTAAGTTTGCAAAGTTTTCTTTTAGAGTGTATTCAAATGTCAACAAGGCCTGCAAGTTTGTTTTGAATTTTCATACTTTTGAGACTCGTTGTATCATGGACGCGAAAGGGGAGTTCGTGATAAGTCTGTTTTTGAAACAATGTAGACTGTACACTTTTTTAAGAAAGTGAAACAACTCGAAAGAAAGACTCAATCATCATCGTTTAGAAAGATTCATCCAGAGGCCATCAAACGAATGAGAGAGCGAATTCGGCAAAATCCTGGTAAGTCTGGCCGAAAGATGGCCAAACAACTGGGTATGTCGCAGTCAACGATCAGGAGTATTTTGAAAGACGACCTTGGACTGAATCCGTAGAAAAAACAACGGGTGCATGGCTTGACTGAAAATCAGAAGATTGCAAGAGTCGAAACAAGTCGGAAGCTGCTCAAGCGGCACGGTGGTTGTGAAATTTTGTTTTCGGACGACAAAATGTTCCTGCTACAGGATTATCACAACTAGCAAAATGATCGGGTGTACACACTTAAAAATTATTCACGAGCTCGGTTAAACATTTAGCTGAATCCAGTCGGCATTTTCAAATCTAACTGATAAATCGGTTAAAAATCAAACGATTACAAGTCTCAGCATCACTTGAAACTGAAATATCGGGTAACTTTATTATTACACCGATTCTAGGCCACACTAGGAGCCGAGCACAACCGTTAACCAAACTTCAACCAACCTCAGCTGCCTATCAGGCCGAAATATCGGTTTAGCAGTGTTGTAAGCCGAGGATCGGCTTTTTATCTGTCAACCGCTATGCGCCATATTGTTTTCATTCACAAGTGGAGTAAGTTGTATGTTGTTTCTGGAACGGTGAACAAACATACATTTATTGGCACTACATTGATAAAACCTTGCCAACAACTGTACACCGATTCACCCGGTTCATGGCTGCATTAATGAATGGCATGAAATATTCAATTTTTTTATGAGAATCTCATTCAAAATTTCGAATATTTACACACAATTTAATCGAAATCTCGGTTAACCTCATTTCTGTTGGTTTCGGATTTTTAAGCGATATATCAGTTTGCTCATGCCGAGATTCCCAGTTAACTATATGAGTTTTCAGTTTGACCCAAACCGAGATTATTGGTTAACATAAAAAAGCCGAGATCGAGACCGAGAGATCGGCTGTGCGGATCTCGGTTTCAGAAAGCCAAGACTCGGCATATAATTCTAAGTGTGCATGCAGCACATCTTTCTGATATTCCTCGTGTTATACTAGCTGTTCAAAGGTTCCATAATGATTCAGGGGTGATGGTTTGGGGATTACTTACTTACTTAAGGGCCCTGCCTACCCCGGGTGCAAAGGGCCGACTTGAAAGATTTCCATGCTGAGCGATTGCCCACTTAAGGTGATGTTGCCAGGACAAATGTTCGTCGACTTCGCCGTTGTTTCGCGCAAAAGGTCGTTGCCGTTAAATGAATCCTTAATATTTTTCTGCTGGTTTCTTAAACATTTATAATGTTTCGGAAGTAGTAGATTAGTAATAGTAGAAGATCTCCCTATCCCCGTGATCGGCCTGCCATATTACATATAGGGAAGAAGATTCATTATTCAACCACTGGACGCCAGAACAGATGCTGTTTGAGCCGCACCTCCATGGTGGACAGACGCTCGATTCGCACTCCCTCGCTTAGCTGATGTCAGAAAGACAGCAGTGCCCAGGCTGCGCTACACAGAAAAAAAAAATTTAACAGGTGCGTGAAATTTCCTCTCGTTTAATTCCAGGCCAACGGAAGCGTAGATTGTTCTGAATAAATCTTTGAAGACAGGAATTCTACGTATTATATACACAGTTTGAAAGAAACATGTAATTTTCTGCGTTATCTAAGGCACATATATTATAGGCTAAATCAGGTCTGTTGTATGAAAGGATGCAAACAATCTCGTTGTTTACGCTTCCTTTGGTTAACAATTGAGCGATATAATTATTGATCTTTTCTTTCTGTGTGGAAGTCTTCAAACGACACCATCAATCATAGAAGAATAAATAGCCAATTGAGCAGAAACCAGAAATTGATACAAATCTAAACCAACAGCCCAAGTTAATGTTTACTCGTAATGCACGAAAGTACGCCGTATTCCAGCCCCTCTTGCCTCGAAAGTGAAAAGAAAATAACTCTCAGTAAAAATCAATCCAAACCAATCACTGCTACCGAACATAATCTGCTTCAAACGGGACCCCAGGGAGTCGTAGGAAATTCTGTTGCACTCAATTATAAGCTCATTCTCTGTCTCGCTAGCTTTATCGTTCTTCATAGTAAATCTGCGCGGTTCCCCGCTTCCATTTCATCCAACTTTTTTCTTCCCATTTATCCTTGCGTGCGTTCAGCAGCGAAAGAATAGCTCTCCTTACCACTGCATTTGTAAAATTGCGAAGAATGGGAAAGCGCTCTTCCATCATTCACTTCATCAATAAGAAGCAAAGTGGTCCTGATTACGTCACCGAAAATCCTATTTAGAATATCGAACCACGCTACAATGAACTCAATGGTTGAATGTCAAATCGTCATCAGGAGACCAAAAAGTGTATGCCATGGCAACGGGGAAGTGATGCGGGGGGCAGGTTCCATAAATACTAAATCAAATTATTTGGAAGAACGTTGAAGCGATCGTCGTCGGTGATGTCAACTTGAGATGGGATGTGTTTGAACCACTTGTTCGCCAATAGCGGGGGATGGGAGGGGTGGGGGGATCTTTTCCTTTGTTCTTGTCTTCCGTTCAATGGTGTTTTTGAAAATATGATTCTCTTGTGTCTATTTTAGGTATGGTGTAAAATATTTATTCGAGACCTTTGACGTCATCGCATTAAGATAATGATATGCGAATTATCTGGACTGGACAAGCAATTCTAATCTGATGGCATATGCGATGTTCAAAGAGTGGCCAATTTGCCTATTTTGGCCCATTGGAATCAAGTGATTCAAAAATAAGACAATTTGATGAAACATAAAACGTCCCATTTACTTACATATACTGCCACAATCATTGGCCGTCATCGATGGCAAGTTGTTTGACACATTTTACATTGAATTATCAAGAGGCGATTTCCATGCTTCGCCTTACTTCCTTCGCCAACCATGAATGATGATACACCATCAACGTCGCTACGACCAACGAACGGAACAATAATAATCAAATTTCCGCTTAAAATCAATTTTCCTCGCAATTTACTCAGTGATATCGCTCACCCTGCGCCGCCCTTGCTGTGTAACTTTTTTTCGTCTCGTTCTACCCCAGCGGCTTCATTTGCGTGTCTGATGGTCGCTGGCTGGTGGGAGGCATTGTTATAGAAAGTATAAGGTGTTGATGAGCGCAGCCAGGATGACTCTTGCTCGGAGTTGGTCGCACATTTTCCCCCAACCCAAAACATCCGGTGATGTTTTCCAGAGCACATTCTCGTCGATACCGATATGCTCTAAAGTAGGATAAAACATCAAAAACATTACCAAACACTTTATCAATTTGAGGATGCCGATGGTTCTCGATGGCACACGTTCTCACTCGACCTTTTCCCCCCACCAGCAAGTGAAACTCAACGGGTGCGGGAGACTGCTATTATTAGCATCCTGTTGTAGTTAGTTCAGCTGTGTTCTACACACATGCATGCAAATGTGGGTAATGTGAGTCCTCTCGGTACAGATAGGTTGGTCGAAACGGTCGATGGAACTCAAACAAAACCTTATGGACTCTTGACATATTCTGGTCTCACCATCATTGACGGTTTTGTGCGATGATGATGTTTGACAGATTTATCGGCAGGGCCATGATTAATACTTTTTCCGGAAGGGATAATTTTGGTGAATTAGAGGGGAAATGTGCTAACTAACGATAAAGGGGACTGAAAACGTGGGATTTCCTACGAAAGGAAATGCCAATGGGGAATTAAACTAAATTTAATATGACGAACACTTGTGCTTTATAAGGGGTATTCGATAAAACTGGCAGGCACACCTTTAAACTGGTTATCGGATTTTCAGGGAATGAAAAACTACTAATGAGTTATGATTAATTTGTTTAGATCTTGTTACGAAACCACAGGGTTGATTCGTACTGCAACGGTGGAAGTTCAGTACCGCCCGTAGCTGTCAATGTGACACAGCATAAAAGTCAGTCGGAGAAACGTCAGTGAGCATAACATCTTGTTCAGAAATGTCACATGGAGCATAACACATTGTTATTGTAGTGGATAGAGGCGAATAATTACAACTTAAACTAAAATTCTATTAATATTAAGTATAGTGAGCAACGGTATACTTGAGAACAGTTCATTTCTATACAACATAAACTAGTAGAACATAGTTTACATAAATGTATGATGTATGATGATATGATGCATGATATGTACTACAACCCATTGTAGCACGGAAACTAAGTCCAACAGCAATGGGCTCTCCTCTCTGTTAGACTTGATCAAGCTTTAATACTGATTATCCTAATCATGCAGTTGTATGAAGGGCCAAAAAGGGGTTGGGTGGATCGATATGCAACATCACTTATACGTATCCACAGGTATATAAAGAATCTCCTTCTAACAACAAGACTGAACAATTGGTCAAAAGAGCATGCTATCTAACATGAGGATGCCCCAATGGGCGGGGAGAAGAGCCCGCCCTCTATTCACAAACTGTTAGCAATGGGGAGTTGGCATTCCCACTCTCCCCATCTAGAGTGCTTCAATCGCGTGCCCTGATGGTCCCTCCCATTCCCATGAATATAATGGTGTATACATTTATGTAAATGAAAAATACTACAAGCATTCCTATCTACAATATATGATCTTCATTCGGTTGATCCTGAAAACCAAGAAATGTTGTAAAGTCCTAAAGTGTAGAAATCTATGTTTTGCGCTTAATCAAGTTTTCGTTCGTTGTCAGCGATAGCAGCATTTCAGCACAATCTTAATTTGAGGTATCCTGAAAAAGTTTGTATAATAGATTATAATAGTTTTATTGAAATTTTACAAAACTTTACAATTTATACATTTAATTTACTGTTTCCATGGTCACTATTTGCTACTTGATGCTGATTTTATAACAGCAATCCGCTTTTATTTTTGCTGACCTTATAGTTATTGCTACTGAATTAGGCAAGGGAAGATTTAACTGGAAGGGAGTTAAAGATAAATGAGCAAAAAAAAACAATAAGTAATCTTTGAATCATCTATGAAGTAAAATCAGTAAAACAATATTACCATATAGGGTAAGGGGATGTAATGTTAGCCTAGCTCCTTCATTCGGCCTATGTACCAAATATGTCAATAATTCAGCGATAATCAAAAAAAAAAATGTTAATATCAAGATAACCGATTTTATTCAAAGTAATTAATATATTATTGGTCAATTTACTGTTTTTCACTTCGGTGTAATTTCCGATTTTCTTAACTTTTAAGATAATATGATTTCAGTTGTTATGCTGAATAGATTAACTCTTTGATCTTCGAATGATCAAAATTTGGCTATATTGAACCGATAAACCAAATAATGCAACTTACATAGACGTACAGAAAATAGTAACACGTTATAAACTAACTGTTCACAAAGATAAAATAACAATGATATAACAAGAACATTGTGGACCCAATGTTAGGGACATATTTTTTACTTTGAACCCAACTATGGCCTGTTGTCTGAATAACTTAGTAAGAATGTTGTTATAGGTAGAATTTTCAATGGAAATGTATGAGTTTTGGTTGTATATTTTCCAAATGGCTCATCTTAACACAACCCAAAGCAACAAACCCTGTGCAGACCAAATTATTATGTTTTCATTATCGAAGGCTCAATAAATCATATGTGGCAATCTCTTAAGTGTTTCAAATCAGTTTTATCTTAATTTGTTTTGTGAAATTTTATGTTGAGAAATGCGAGTATAGCTGGCAGTGCCTTACACCGTTAATTAGTAAAAAAAAATCCATTCGAAGACTGCATTTAATAAAAAATCAATCGAATGGGACGAAGTTGCATCCATGAATAGACCCAATTTAATGCTTATAGACCGACATTGCATCCATATCCCTCATCAGTCTCTGACTTTATAAAGTGAATTGTATAGCTTTCCGTGATACATACTACCAAACATCTTGTTAAACGTTTATAAGCAAGTGTATAACTAGCTAAATATTGCTTATAACTAAAATACTCCATGAGTTAGAATAAAAAATGTAATCGTTCGTTGCATATTAGGCTGAGTCAAGGGACACATACCCTATAATGATATTGTAAGTTATGATGAAGTAATGACAAAGATTGAAATGTAAAATCAAACTCTAGCCAAATGGCACACAGCGTTGCATGAATCAGATCAGCTCAGAATTGGTAAATAAGTGCAAAAGCCTACCACAGATTCCGTAATTTTCAAAAGCCTACCACAGATGTAATTTTTTGCGTTATATACTGGACATGTATGGAATGCTAGATGTCATAAATTGAAGGTACATTTCGTGTTTAAGTCAAATACCGTTAAATCAGGTTTGTTGTATGAAAATGTGAAGGTCATGATATGATGGAAATAATACGATGTTGTAAAGAAATACTACATACTGTACATATACTAATTATTTGCCTCTTCCGCTGCGATGTTAGATAATTGAAACTCTAAAATAGCGAAAACTCCAACGTGATATAATAAAATAAAATTGATAACCTGGCAGCCTAGCAAAATAGCAAAACATATGAGTATGACTACTGCCCAAAAACGGAAACTCAATAAATCCAAAACGAAAAAAAAAAAAATAAATAAATGACAGGAAATTCTTCGATAACTCTTTTTTCCTACTGGGCACCTAAATGACTCTCCACGTCTGTAAAATAGAAAATGTAGGATCATAAACAATTATATTTGTAAAGTCTGCATGTCTGCTGATCCTACTGGAATTGTAGAAGAACTTGCATTATCATTGCCATGGGGGAGGAAAACAATTCAAAACCATTACACAATACTTGGGAATGCCATGGATGATCTGAAATTATATACAGTATAAAGAATACTTCCATTTTTCGTGGTAGGGTAAGATTTCAGCATGTTACTATACCGTGGTCACGCTGCCTACATCGCCTTGGTGCGGCTGCCACCTAATGTATAGTTGACGCGATACACCGTTTCTTACTCAACCGCTGGATGCCAGGACAGACGCTGTATGAGCTGCACCTCCTTGGTGGACAGACGCTCGGAACGCACCTCCTCAATCTAGCTGAAGTCAGAAGGACAACAGTGCCCAGGCTGCACTACCAGCTAAGTACGCAACCCTTTGCTGGCGGTCTTTGTCATCTCTTGACCCGTGGAAGCATGAGGTAGGAACTTGTGAGGACCTAACTATGTTGCGGGGACGCACGCTTCATCCTAGGTATCTACTCACCATTTTGCAGCCCAGTAGAACATAGTTTACATAAATACATAAAAAATAACATCAACAGTAAGTTTCACTTGAAATAAAATGGATTATGAAACTAATAATTTATCAAATCTAGGACACACAGAAAGATAAACTTAAAAAAAAGAGTTAGTTCGGAAAAAACAGGGAGAAGAAAACGAAAACGTAAGTTAGCCTCTATTTAAAGACTGTATTCGATGAAATTTGGACACACAAAATAGGTCACCAAAAATTTTCGTTGTGCCCGATTCTTTTCAAACATTCTGGAAATAAAGTACTACTAAATGGTTAAGTTTTGACATAATTGGTTTATTGAACCTCTTCTCCCAACCCAAATGCCCGCACCTTTGCCTTGACCCCTTTCATCAAATTTTGAGCAATGATAGGACCGACTTGCTTACTTACTTTTAACCACACTTTCTTTAGTTCAAGTTCATTTTCTATCAGTTTTGGAGTTTTAACAAGCGTTGCCTTCATGATTGCCCAAAAAATCAATTGGAGGGTTGACGTCTTTTGGTACAAAAACTACATTATTATCTTTGTACCAGTCTAAGACGGGCCGGGTATAGTGGCAAGATGCCAAATCCGGCCAAAACAGTGTCGGGCCATCGTGAGATCTCAAAAAGGGCAGAAGTTGTTTTTGGAGGCATTCGTCCTTGTAGATTTGTCAGTTGATGGTCCCAGAGGTGATGAAGGGCTGCCTCATTTTGCCACATCCGCAGATCGCTTGCCAGACAAAGAATTTTTTTAGCGAATTTCGACAGTTTCTTCTTTCGTACACTCTCCTGAACGGCCAACTTAGAGGTGGCGACATAGTGTTCCTGTCCTGGCATTTGTTTGGTGTCGGCTTTAATGTAGGTCTCATCGTCCATCACAATGCAGAACGGTTTTGTGAGCCACTCCCTGTACAGTTTTCTTGAACGAGTTTTGGCCACCGAGTTCTGTTTATCGCTCGTTTCATTGTTTTCTGCACAAAACAAACTGAAACTTTCGCCTTTTTCGCAACATCCCTGATTGAAATGTTAGGATAACGCTTAAATTGGTTCAATACCATCCTGGCCTTCTCCGGATTTGATGTGCCACGTTTTTTGCCACTACCGTTTTTCCGCTTGGTTGTCTTACGGTCCTTGAACGTTTTGATCACATGAGATACGGTTGAATGTGCGATTCCGAGCTGTTTTCCGATCCATCGATGAGAAGCGTTTGGGTTTTCGAAGTGAGTGCCCAAAATTTGTTGGTGCACTATTTCTTCATTCGAAGCCATCACTGAAATCACTCGACCGATTTTCACAAAACTCATTATACAATTGACACAACACAATGAAATACATTCAGTTAAAATTTCAATAATTTTTTACCAACACGCTAAAAAGTTACGAACAATTGCGTGTGTCCAAATTTCATCGAATACAGTCTTTAGTAATTAAGGATTATAATTATTTGATTCATACAAAATAAAAATATATTTCCAGCTTTGAAGCTGCATATGAAAAGCTGCTGTCCGGACGTTTTTCCTTCCCGATCCGAACAAATTTCCAAGGTTTTCTAGTAAGATGCCGGATAAAGTCGGAAAACACTGCGGTAAGTGTGAACTACCGGACTCGGCGGACAATCTCGTCGGATGTGATTTGTGCGAGTCGTGGATGCACTTCGGTTGTGCCGGAGTGACGGATTCAATCGCTGATACTAATCGCAGCTGGAAATGCGATTAGTGTCGATCTGGTGGACAAGGGTCAACTAGTCATTCGAAAGTGTAAGTCGGTCGTTCGTCTACAAGCAGGCGTTCGTCTCGTATAGACCTCAGCATCGGATGATAGAAAAGCAGAAAGTAATGCGAATTAGAAGAATCGTGGAAGAAGAAGCAGCTCAAGCGGAAGCGCGCAAGAAAATCGCCGAGGAAGAGGAAAATTTCCTGAAGCAAAAGTATGCTGTACTCCTCACAGATGCGGACGATTGCGCAGTAGTAGTTCAAGGCTGAGTAAGCAAGTCGTGAAAAAGTACAGTCATGGTTTAGTGATCAGGAAGTCGGCGCATCACAAAAGGTGACAGTAGCGCCATCCAGTAGCATTTTGCCATCAATCGTAGCTCATCAGTAGGCCTTCTAGAGAATCATCTGTGAATCAAAATTTGACCAGTGGTCGCGTTAAATCCAATGAGCGCCCCTCAAATAGTGACTGTGGGCCCAGCGTCAGCATCCACACCTAACTCAATTGAGGATTCTGAAGGAGCAGTCTGTGCCGCAACATATGTATGTCACGAATTAACAAATCCGGTGTTTCCAACCGGTAAGTTCGTACCGAAATACCAATCCATCAGCCGACGGTAAGTACATCGCTGTTGAAAAGATGTATTTCTCCGTTCAAAATAAACTCCGCACCTGCGACGGGACACAAATTTGTTCCGGTGAAGAATGCTAGTGCCCCCGCATTAGTCGTCTATTATCCAAGCAATATGTCTCACATCCAACCACTGGCGAAAATCTCCACAGTGTCAGCTTCGACCAGTATGATTGACATTCCAATTTGCGTTAGTGATACATCAGGTTATGGCAACAGCACGGTCGTGAACTCTAGTGGGGTTGGGAATACGAAATTGGTAAACTCAATAGCAAGCAATGTGTATATGCTACCTGCAAATTATGCAGTTGTTAATAGCATTTCGCAATGTACCAACAATGGGCAACAACTCATTCCTAGGAATCGTTTCGCACCGATGGCTGAACCAGTTCCGGTAGTAGGTCGACCGTATATAGAAAGTATTCCTCTAAGCAAGGTCAATAGTTCGTAGTTGGTAGGATCTCGAGGAGGTTTAACATCAATGTCAGGTTTACCAATGGACAATACAAAAGTTGCTACCAAGTCAATGGAAAACAGATTTTTCAAGAGAAACATAGGTTCTTTCGTGTCAGCGAACTTAACAAACATTCCACCTGGACCGTCAACAATTCGCTTTGCCGGAGAGTATTTGCCAGCTTCCCAGCATACTGTTTCACAACCTGGCACGGGTCTACCAACGCTGAATTCCAGTTGCAGTTCAACGTGAATCAACAGCAATCTTGTCAGCACACGAGTACCATTTGTTGAGCCAAAGGTGGGTTTCTCCCGAGCGGATGTTGTCTCCAACTAGAATGGAGGCGTACCAGTTAGCACTGATCCTTCAGTGCCACTTGCAGTCACTTCTCCAGCCCAGATCGATATTCCAGTGCCACAGTATCGAGCACTGCATAGGTATTACGTTGCTCCTTCTAGGGGTCAGCCTCAACAGCCTGCGGTATCCGCGTCAGTGCCACGAGTACCATCCAACGAACAGCTAGCAGCGTGACAAGTGAAACGACGAGAGCTCCCGAATTTCACTGGTGCTCCTCAGGACTGGCCGATATTTTACAGTTCATTTTTCAACTCTACGGAGGCATGCGGATTCGGTGATGTTAGAAGCAGATTGCTTATGCCACAGTCGGTGCCTATCGTTATCGATACTTTACGGAGGTTGTATGGTCGACTGGAAATCTTGATTCACTCTCTTCTTCAAAAGTTGCGAACAGCGCTTCACCGAAGTCTGATAATTTACAGTTTCAAATCACCTTTGGTCTAGCAGTTCAGAATGTTGTGGATCATATGTCCATTGCCAATCTCACCGATCAGCTGTGGAATCCAACACTGCATTCTGAGTTAGTTGAAAAATTGCCATCTCAGTTGAAGATGCAGTGGTCATATTACAAAAGTAGGTATTTTTATGTCAACCTAGCGACATTGAGTGCTTTCATGTATGAGTTAGTAATGATGGCTTCTGAAGTTACACTTCCAATCAACGAGTTCGCAGTAAGCTCCAGGCCTAACAAAACCGGCAAAGAGACACCGAAACTTGATGTACATTCGGAGAATCAATCAGAAATGAGGCCTTTGTCGGTCGTCGAAACAGGTTCGTCATACAGCGGTCGGTTAAGCGAGTATGTTTGTACTGTGCCAAGGATATCCACGGGATTGTCGATTGTACAAAGTTCAAGGCACTAGATATCGATGGTAAGTGGAAAGCAGTTAAACTGAAAAAGTTGTGTCGGAGCTGTCTCATACCGCATCCCAAGTGACCATGCCGTACCAAGAAAAAATGTGGAGAAGACGGGTGCAAAGTTCATCACCATAAACTGTTGCACTGCTCGGGAAATTGTTCAAGCCAAAAAACAGAAACAGTGAATGCGCCGGAGCCTACAGAAAATTCGAAATTTTGTGGATTCATATCTTCTGGCACAAAATTGACTCCGTTGGCTCGGTATCACTCCAACACGTTTCGAGCGTAGTGGCAGGATGCTAGATCAGGCCAAAATAGAGTATCCCAGCAAACATCGGTGTTGAATTAGAGCTTGTTCTATTCTAGAAGAAACAGCTGAATAGCTTCTCCAAATTTGTTTGAACAAGCTCTAATTCAACACCGATGTTTGTTGGGATATCCTTTGTGCATCCTTATAAGAGGCAGGGGACACCTTTTAAGGCACTCTTCCGTGTATATCGTTAAGTTACAGAAATTTTTCGATGTACATACCATTTTTATCGAGTAGTTACATACTTTAAGAAGTTCAATATTTAGGTATATCCGGATTATTCCTCTGGCTGCTTTCAGTTTCTCCCGATAACCACGAGCTCGCTCGGCATCGGTACATGGTCGTTTCGAAGGATTTTCCGTATGTTCGATCTTAACGCGCTTCCAAAATTTGCGCATACGGTTGCCATGAAAACGATTGGACATTACACTTATTTTCACGTTCACAGTTTCGCAAAACTTATTTCTTCCTAGCAGTAAAACTCTACCCAACGCGGATAGTTAACACAACAGAATAACTATTCAGGTCAGTACGTATTTGAATATGCAGTGAATGTTTCTTCGGAATATCATATTCGAGAATCAAAACATCCATATGGAATTTCTTGATACTTGCCGGAACACAACATTCTTTAAAATTTTGCAACGCCGATTGATGAATATGTACACGAATATATTCATCTCTTATTTGTAACATTTTGAATACTTGTGTAAATAAAATGGCAGTCACCTCTAGTTGAAGAGCAAAATACTCAAAAATAAATCAATCAAGAAATGATCGAGTATGGTGTTTAAATTTTTCGTGACCGTAGCCATTTGTAAGTTGAACACAATGGTCACGGTATGCAATGAAGAGAAAACTAAAATTGTTTTAGCCACCGCTGTCTGCCAATTGATAAAAACATGGGAAGTAATGTTAGACAAATTCAAATTAAAGAAACTCTTTCAAAATTGAATTAATCGGTAATTTGAATTCAAACCTTCTCGGTCTAGTTGGCCTCGGTCTAAATTAAGCCTGCAAAACAAAGTTATAAGACATCACCTTTTATTTTCGTTGTTTTCAATTGTTTTAACTTGTTAACGGATAATGAAATGATACGCAGGAAAATTTCCAACCAATTGATGTAAACATCTTGAAAATTTATCGAGCATTTATTATGTAATAAGCGTTTAATTTGTAACGATATTTCGCGACGGTCGCTTATTTTTAGATTTTCAATTGACACCTTACCCTTGCCGCAAGACGTAGTCTACGTTAAAAGACCGAAATATGATCTTTTGAATAACACACTCATCTGTGTTCCCTTCTTCCCTTACGTTTGATAGGAAATAAGATAAGAGCCTCATTCGAACTAAGGCTGTTCGAAAATGAAGAAATGGTCTGCGGGCATGTTGGAAATCATCCCCAATGCGCAGTCGAATGCTGTCAGCACAGCAATGTAAAAGGTGAGTCGATAATGATTACGACTCGTTCAGATTGTTTAATCCGCTCAGTTGTAAAATTATCAAAGAGATTCCGGTCTAGAAAGGATTTTGTTCATCCGAATGTAAAATTCTGGGTTGCCGCATCGTGCCTTGGGAAAACGGATGTGCTTCAAAGTTTCCAGGTACGAATAGTAGACCAGAAGCTAGAAGCTGGACGAAACCCGGGAACAACACGCAATGAAACCAAGAGAGCGCATCGTATCGTACGACTATCGGACTCTGGGCCTGATCGATGCTTCTTATTTCAGACTTCGTTTCGCCTGCTTCTGCTTCTTATAGGTTCGAAGAAGATCCTCCCATCGTTCAGCCGGAAAAGGCGCATCTACAAAGCAACACTATGCTGGAGGTGGCTGGGTTCGATTCCCGGTCTGGTCTAGGCATTTTTCTTTGAGGAAAATTTCTCGACTTCCTGGGCATAAGGTATGATGGAAAGACAACATTTTTGTTCTTTGCACTAGTGCTTCGGAAATGCGTTTTAATACACATCGCCAAATAGATAATGCCCGAATAAATTACTAATTGATGACCTTTCATGAACCTATGGAACTACCATGTTAAAATAGGCCGACAGATAATAATGAAAATGTTCAACAAGGACAACAACACAGCACTCAACAGAAAAAAGGAGGTACAGAATTAAATACATCTGTTTCAATAGTGAACGGCAATTCCGGTATATAGTAAGCTAAAAAATCGCCTCTGCGGATTTACCGGTTCGTTGGTTACGCATCCGCAACAGCGACCATCTCCAAATTGCAACGTTACAGTTTACGGCTCCTCAAGGCTAGCAGCGTAATTGAGTTACATTTAAAGACAGTTCGACACGTTATACATCCGACACTTCATCTGAGCCGACAATTTTAACACCAATGCAAAGTGTTAAGGTCAACCGATCCCTTTTGACAAACAAAGAAAAATGAATCACTGTGGAATAAAAACAAACAAAACCTGTATGTCAACATATTCTTACCTTTCTTTGGTTTTACCATTCTGACGCGTTTCACTGCCGGTGGTGTTTACGATAACTTACGATGATCGGGAATTCCTCTCTTTTTTTATCACTTCCCGAAACACAAAATCCACCACCAAAACTCACTGACTAAACCGATTAAAATATCATCGCAAACAACAACACTGGAATAACAAAAAAAAAAACCGGTTCAAACGTCTCGAAATTCAAACATTCAATTATTAGCAAGCATCTTCTGCAGGGCTGTAAAAACCAACGAAGGAAATCCAAATCAGAACCACTTAATTCGACACGCCTTCTCGCATGCTTCTAATTAACATCATTCCCTCTGGCAGCAGGTCAGTTGATGAAGTCCAAGCGAACAAACGGACAGCCAAGTGTGACTTTTGAATCAACGATTTATTTAATTGGCGATCAGCCGACGGAGTTTAGGCTAGTTGAGCGAAAGTATGAGTAACTATAGTAATGAAATAATTTGAATTAACGTTGAGAGTTCTCGAGGCGGTGAGCTATTGGAAACAAGCAGTACCTGATACCTAAGGAGGTAATGTGCGGCCTTAGCACCACAACCGCCAGCACCATTGCCGCCGACGCCGGTTGTCAATCGTTGGAGGATTAATTTACTTAAGTCACGCTTCGGCGGATAAGCCAATATCAATAAGCAAAACGCAGCATGCCATAATGCGGTGGTGCGGTGTGTGGTTGTAGCTTTTGTTTGTACGAGTGATTCATCAAATATTGTTACAGCACAAATAAAACATTGATTGAGACGCCGGCAGGGGCAAATCGTTGAAAGTGCTTCGATCGAAACCGCAACGGGTTTGATAATCGGTATCGAACGGGTAATCTATGATTATCAATTACTTATCCAATGTTTTTCATCTCATGGTAGATAAATGTATAGATCATTGCTTGATATCTGTTAGTATTTACAGATTTGGATTAGTGGGATATAGATTAAACGGTTGAAATATTCCATATCAAGTTTTACAATGAATTACTGTCATCCGGGGTTACTTTCAACGGAGAGGTAGCTTGCAACACTCTTCCGAAACTCTTTTTTGACAGTTCATAGGCCTGTCGGCCAGTTTGTCTTCCAGAATGGCAGGTCCTCAGTGCATGCCATCCGAATGGTAGTGGAAGCTGCGGACCCTAGATGTGAAAAATACCTTCAACAGTGTTAGCAATCACCCATTTGGTGCCCAGCATGAGGGTCTCCAAGTACCTCTGCAAGATATTGAGAAGCTATTTTCTGAACCGAACACTGGTGTTCGAGACAGACTTGGGAAAGCGAAGAATGGCAATTACAAAGAGTAATCCTCAGGGGTCCATCTTTGGCCCGACGCTGTGAAATGTGATGTACGATATAGTGTTGAAGCTGAACCTTTCCAAAGCTGTGTAAATTGTAGATTTCGGGAAATCACGAGAAGATGTGGATGCAATCGCAACTGAGGCAATAGATACTGCGGAAGAATGGCTGTTGGTGAAAAAGCTGGCGATAGCCCATCATAAAACAGAGGCGGTGCTTATTAGCAACCGTAAGTCAGGTGGGGGAAAATTCCTTTGATTTTAAGCGTAAAGTGAAGCACTTAGTACACTTTAGTGGTCACGTCGAATATACCTGGGAGATATCAACAAGAGTGACCAAAGCATTAGCCAGAATCATGTCGAACAATTTGGCGAATAGCAATGAAAAGTGTATTCATTTTCATTTTATTGATGTAGCAATATTACAATGTCAAAACCTCGTCTACAAAGCTTCGTCAATGTACTCGGTTAATGGCTGCATCTTTCCAACCTCGTAGACGAGCCACACTCGCTGCGCTCCACGTCTTCTTAAACCGGCGGTATTGGAGACGAACACCATCTTTGCAGGGTTGTTGTCCGGCATTGTTCTGCCCAACGTATCCTTCCAGCTTTCGCCACTTTCGGAATGCTGGGTTCGTCGTAGAGTTAGACAAGTTCCACCCGTCTCGCGAGCACGCGACGTTCGAAAACACCAAGTGCTTGCAGGTCCTCTTCAAGCATTGTTCACGTTCAATGTTTGAATTTAAAAAAATGGACAAAAATTGCCGATTTTCCTTGGGTTTACCTTCACCCGTACTGACGGAACTACCCATGCAGCATCAATCATAGTAACCCACGAGTCAGCAGACAAAATTTGACAGCTCTATCAGTCGAACTCTAACCGTGATGGCAAAAACAGTGAAGCAACTCCGTTCAGAAGTGTGCGCGTTCAAAGAACGGCACCCCGCCGCGTCGAAAACGGACATCGTGTGGTACTTTGTGGACGCCGGATACGCCCGTTCCGGCATCTACAACATCTTGGTACTATTAGACAACAATCAGAGCATCGGAAGCAAGCCCGGCTCTGCGCATGGCACCTTCCAGCGCAATGTTGAACAACAGGCATGAAAGCCCATCACCTTGTCGTAGTCCCCGACGTGATTTAAACGAGCTAGAATGTTCTCCCGAAATCTTCACGGAGTGGTAGCATTTATAAGTCTTGTGAGCTTCCCGGGAAAAACGTTCTCGGCCATAATTCTTTATAGCTCTGTGCAGTCAATATTCTCGTATTTCGCTTTGAAATCAAAGAACAGGTGATGCATTGAGATCGGGTGTTGACAGCATTTTGGAAGGATTTGCGAACAAAGAAAATCTTGTCGGTTGTCGAGCGCCTGTCGGAGAAACCGGCCTGATAACTTTCTACGAACTCATTTACTGTTGGTGATAGACACCGGAAGATGATCTGGAATAGCCCTTTGTAGGCAGCATTTGGGATTGTGAACACTCGATAGTGCTCACACTCCAACTTGTCGCCCTTCTTGTAGATGAGGCATATAACTCATATGCCTCTACTCCTCAGGTAGCTATTCGGTTTCCCAGATTCGGACTATCAACTGATGCAGACAGATGGACAGCATCTCGGGGCCCATCTTGAGGAGTTCAGCTTCGATACTATCCTTGCCTGCCGCCTTGTTATTCTTGAGCAGTTGAATCGCATCCTTAACTTCTCCTAGCTTGGAGGCTGGTTCGTTCCCATTGTCCGCCTTGCTGACGTAGTCTTTTCTTCCGCTCTCCTTGTCTTCTGCGCTAGTGTCCTCTGAACCATTCAGGTGTTCGTCGTAGTCCTGCTTTCACCTATCAATCACCTCACGTCCAGCCGTCAGAATGCGCCCATCTTTATCCCTACACATTTCGGCCCGTTGGCACAAAGCCTTTGTGAGATGTGGTGAGCTTCTGATAGAACTTCCGCGTTTCCTGAGTGCATTGCAGCTGCTCCATTTCCTCACCGGGTAGTGGTCCAAGTAGATGTTAGCGCCGCGATAGGTTGTTACGTAGATCAGAGAAGTGCCGTCCATCAATCGAAACATGGTCTATTTGTGATTCTGTCTGCTGTTGAAAGTACAATAGCTGTAACTGAACGAAAAAAAAAATCACCAAGCTGCGGAAGTGAACGGGTATGATACAGAATTTATAAATAAAATCCTCCGCAAACACGAAAGGAAGAAGCACAGACAAAATGCCGCAACTCTGAAACCGGAGAAAGAAGAACTTCAAAAGATCAGCCTTCCGTTCTATCCCACCCTTACCAACACCGTTCAATCAACACTAAGAAAACATGAATTTCAAACGGTTTACAAAAGTAACAACACTTTGAAAGATATTCTGTGTAACGTTAGAGATAAACCCGCATCATCTGAAAAGTCGGGAATTTACCAAATTCCCGTAACGCTGTTTATATTGGTCAAACTCGTCGCAAATTAATAGTTCGTCTAAGAGAACATAAACATGCGGTGGATTCGACGAGTCAATGATTCGAGTATGGCAGCACACGCTGTTAACCTTGCCCACTGTGTAGGTTGGGAAAACGCCAAATTAGTAAAAAAAATAGTAAGAAAAACCTCACAATTGAACGCGTGGGAATCAATGTACATCGCTACTTCCAGCCACCCTTTGATGAATGAAGACGACGCTCCAATAATTTCTTCTCTGTTTCATCTGACGAAACTGGAATCCCAGTAGAATATTGTTTCACTTTGCTCGACATGTATTGTAACACAATATGAATATTTGCTGTAGTATTGTACGTCGCGTCTCTCGAGTGTAATAAGTTCTTTCGTTAGCAAAAGCCACACAAAAATTATAGCGCTCAAAAGTCAAATAAAAGTGGAATTGTTGACAAAATAAAAATGGCAACACTGCAAATCAATCCCGACATGACGTTTATTTATTTTGATGTGCTTCTTTAGTTACTCGGTATACTGGCTATAAATCTGTTTGTGAATTTCGTTGTGAATTTGTGTTTTCATCGCCATTTTGTCTACATTATTTAGCTCAAAAGTCGTTTGACAAAGTGTTTTACGTGGTAAATCTATAGTTCAACATAATATTTCTCAATTATTTCACTGAATGAATGTTTAAATAGCTAAACTGAATCTATCTGGACGACGCGGATATCCTCTAGCACGGGATTTCCACTCTGCTTTGGGTCTATTCATAAACCAAGTAGACTTTTTTGGGGGGAGGGGGGTTTGACCAAAGTCTACGCTCCATACAAAATTTAAAAAAAAAATGTATGGAGAAATGTCTACGAAGGGAGAAGGGGAGGGGGTCTGAGATTTTCAGAAATGAGTCTACGTGGTTTATGAACAGGCCCTTTTGGGCATTTTCGTAACTTTTTCGGTGGCGAGATTTGAACTCGTTACTTTGGCGTAAGAGCTATGGATGCTAACCTCTACGCCGGGGTCGCCCCCAATCGAAGAATCATCAAAGAAAAGTTGCACGAATGTTCCAGAGCTAAAAGCGCCACTTGATTACGGAGCGAGTAAAGGAACTAAAGGGAACTCTTTCGAAGAGATTGCTTTCTTTGTTGAAGAAGGAACAAATTATAACCAAGTTCTCTGACGAAAAGCTGTTCAGCATCGATGCTGTGTCCAACAGCCGCACGAATCGATTCATTTCAACGAAGAAACTTGAGGATATTCCGGCAAAAGTGAAGTTTAAATTTCAAACCAAACATCCGGCTGGTGTCACAATGTTTGGCTTGGTGGCGTCCAAAGGCTTGAAAATGCAGCCTGTTTGCATTGATGCTGGTGTTAAAATTAATACTGGAGTGTATATCAGTATTTAAAAGGACCAAGTGCTTCCCTGGGTGAACACCAATTTCTCTGGGGATTAATATGTTGTCCTACAATAAATTGTCTGTAAATCAATTGATTTATTGAGTTGGTTTTAGGGTGCCTTATTTCCTCAGTCACGGTAATAACTTTGAGTATCCAGTGCCAAAATGATTCCAGAAGAATAAACATCTCCCTCATATATGATGATCAGGCCTGAGGTCGTGTTTAGTCGTGGTTAGTAGATAATTGTCAGTCGTCAAATCGGATCCAACGATGGTCGATGGAAAACATGAAATTTTGCACTATAATTGTCGAGTACAACAAAAACACGACACTGAAGAAGTCTGCACATTGTAGACGAAATACGCGTAGCTGTCAAGATAAGCAATAAAGGTAGTTTGAATTAAATGGAAATTACTAATCTTTCTTCTCATTTTCTAGTTACTATAATTGTTCTTTTTCTTACGCGGAGTAAGATCGGGTACTGCCTTTCAAATAGCCCTCCGTTCACTTTTCAACTCTTTCTATTCAATTTTCATAGCCTGCCGTACACTAACGGAACTATCAACACTCCTCCTGAAAGCCTCATGGTGATGAGAAAATATTTCCTTCAAAACATCTTCATGATTTGAGGGTATATTGAAGCAGAAGCTTGCACAACATGTCACCCTAATGGGAAGACCCTGAAGTCTGTCATAACACACACATGGCATTCGATGTCGGAGGACTACGTTCTTAAGGCGATGTTCTATATTCTGGCGTCGTCATTAGGATATTATTGATAAATATAGAGAACACATTGAGTAAATCTGTAAATCAAAGTACCTTTAAAAGAGAACTGAACTCGAAAAAAGTGGATATTATTGCTTGAAGTAATTGAAAATAGGATTTGAATGAAATGCCACGAATGTACCATTTTGTAAATAAAGCCTGTGCACGTTATATTTCGGACACTTTTCATTCAGTGTAGATTTTGAATTATTTCACGGATTGCTGAAACGTTTCATTTATATGACAGCTGAAGCTCTGCACTTTATTTCGTGGAACAACATGTTTACATTCTTGTTATATTCAGTAAAATGGCGTCGAATCAAGTGGAAGTGTGCAAACGCATTTTGTACCAACGAAAGCAAAATCCGAATTTATTGGTCAAGAAACTAAAGCTACCGAAAAGTACCGTGTTTTGTGTTTGCAAATCCTTTGACCTGCGCTTGACTGTGGATCGGAAGGTTGGAAATGGAACAAATCGAAATGTATGCTCCCGACAAATGGACAAGAAGGCGGTAGCCATTATTGAGAAAAATCCCAATCTTTCTGTACGAAATGTGGCTCGCAAAATTGGGAAGTCAAAATCGTACGTACAAAAAACTAAGCAGAGGTAAGGACTGAAGGCGTACAAACTGAAAAAGGTGCCCAACCGTCATGCTAAGGCGCGTTACACTATTTTTTTGCAAAACTTTTTCTAGTATCATAATGGACGACGAAACATACGTACTCGAAAACTTTGAACAGCTTCCGGGTCTGGTTTGTTACACCGCAACGCCGTTGCCGACCATTTCCGGACAAAGAGTCCAAATTCCCGAAGAAGTATTTCATTTGGCAGGCATTTGTGGTCGACAATCTAAAAGTTTCGTCTCTACCGGCACTATCAATAAGGATGTGTACGAGAAAGAATGTCTACAAAAGCGGTTGCTACCGTTTATCAGGAGCCACGACTCTCCAGCTCTGTTTTGGCCTGATTTGGCCTCTTGTCACTATGCGAAATCCGTCCTGGAATGGTATGAGGTACAAGAGGTCAAATATGTGCCAAAAACAGCCAATCCACCAAACTGTCCAGTACTTCGCCTAATAGAGAAGTACTGGACTCTAGTTAAGTGGAAACTCTTCGAAACTAAGAAGAAAACAAATGGTACCGATGATTTCAAGAGAAGACGGAGAATCGTCACGGCGGGCGTATCTGAGTGTACCGTACGGAACATGATGGCGGGTGTACCACAGAAAGTTCGGGAGTTTTAGAGGAAGAAGAATTAACATCTTAATCAATTTAATCAACTGTATCTAATGTAGATATAACTCTATTATTGTGAAATAAACAATCGGTTTTGTTGAATTATGTGTAAATTTTTTTTGCTGCTATTATTTTGGTGTCCAAAATTTAACATGGACAGGCTTTAGGTGATCAAATTTTTATTTTAACAGCTGGTTTAACCATTTTGACATATTGATGCCTAACTATGCCACTAGAAATTTCTGAAATGGGATCAATTAGAAAATCGAGTTCCATATATGTTATGCGGTTCAGGTGAAAATCTGTCCAATACCTTTATGGAAAATCCTACCGGATCTTTTTATCTATTCTTCCAATCCAGCATCCATAATCCCCAGAAATGATCTAAAGGGTGTACGGAATCAAAATGGATCATTTTCAAATAACTGTAACTTTTTACTCATTGCGTATTTTCTATAGAAATTTTGACTAAAACTAGCTCAATGTGTATTGTTTACACTGTATTAGTAACATTAGTAGCTGTGCAGCTGTTGCAATGATTCAGAAGAAAAGCAGCGGCGCAAAAACAAAAATTGTGCAAGAACCTCGAAAATTCAAATCTCTCTCATCGTGCCATCAGCAAAAAGCTGGGAATGGTACAATCTACGGTAACTCGTATTTTATATCGATAAAACGAACGTTTGACCATTGATCGGAAGAAAAAATGTGGCCAAAATGGATTTCTGTATAATGTAAAGGATCATAAGCGGGTAATGAAAGCTTTCAAGAGAAATCCAAACAGTTCAGTACGTAAAGGAATGCCTCTTAAAGCGTCTACTTCAACTTCAGAGGTCATACGATGGTCCTGCCCTAGCAGCACACTTGATATAAATCGGTTTAAATAACTTCAATGTGGCTCAAATAAGTCACAATCATGTTGCTGAAACCAATTTCGCTGACTTTGTGCTGCTTGGTTGACCAGGTTTCTGACTAAATTTAGCCTCATGTCATTACTCGAAAAATGTTCTGGAGTGGTACAAGGCTAAGGAGGTCAATTTCGTGCAGAACATTTGAATCCCCCGAGCGCAGCGGAACTGGGGCCAATTTGAAATGAAGCCGGCACTTCGAAAACATCCTAAGAAAGGGAAGTCGGGGGAAAAAATGAAAAAAAAATGGATTTTGAAAAGAAGAAACAGTTGGCCAAAAGGTTGAAGAAGATCTTAGGGGTGGTGGTTAAAAAAATTTTTTTGGGTTTGGGGAAAAAAAAGAAAAGAAAAAAAGGAAAAAAAAAAAAAAATAAATTAAATGGAAAAAGAAAAATTAAAAAGAAAAGAATTAGTTTTTCTATTATTTTTAGGGGAACTATTCAATTTATGAAATGTTTGTTAATGTGGTTTAATAATACATTATTCGGATTCTTTAAATATATACTCAGATTTGTTTTATCGTTCTCATATATTTTTTGACCTATATAGATTGCGAAAAAATGCTGATTTCAAGGCAGCAAAATTGAGCGTACAGCGTTCTCGTTGCTTACAAAAATTTCTCGTGCTATTGAAATAATGTAAATTTGAGTAATTTTTTTTAACAGTGTCTATGTAAACAATCTCTAGCTGCTAAATTATTGTGCATTTTTTTATTTCCGCTGTGTTTTTTGTCAAAATGGCATCGAAAAGGAAAAAAACTGATATCGCTACGCGAACCCAGTTAATCAGTATGTGTTGCCGCGGAAAGTCCCTGCGGGAAATAGCAGCAGCCATCGGAAGATCACATTCCACAGTACAGAAAATAGTTAATAAGTGGAAAGATGAAGGAACACTGAAGAACCGTGCTGGCAGAGGACGAAAACGGATTTTATCGGCAGGTGATGAACGACAAATAGTGCGCACAATTAGAAAGGATCCTAAAACAAGTGTTCCGAAACTGGCCAAGGATATTTCTAACACCATAGGGAGACCCATCAGTGCTGACACAATCCGGAGAATTGCACACAGGAACAATCTGCGCGGTCGGGTTGTTCGAAAGAAGCCTCTCCTTTCGAAAACGAATATCAAAAAGCGACTGGAATTTGCAAAGGAGTACATCGGAAAGCCACAGGACTTTTGGAACAACGTGATGTTCACGGATGAGACCAAAATTAACCTGTTTGGGTCTGACGGAAGGCAAATGGTATGGAGGAAACCTGGTTCGGCGCTGGAAACCCAACATTTGTCTCCAACAGTCAAGCACGGTGGAGGTAGTGTTATGCTATGGGGCTCAATGGCAGCTAGTGGAGCCGGCACTATGGAGTTCATCGACACCACCATGGACAAAATGGGTTATTTGAACATCCTTAAACATAACCTAAAACCTGCCGTGGAGAAATTGCAATTACCTCGTGATTTCTACTTCCAACAGGACAATGATCCTAAGCACACCTCGTACGTAGTACGAGAGTGGTTGCTGTACAACGTCCCAAAGCAGCTTAAGACACCTCCTCAATCTCCCGACTTAAACCCCATTGAGCATTTATGGTGGGAGGTGAAGCACCAGCTAAATAGCAGTGACCGCAGGAAACCTAAAAACAAAAAAGAACTGAAAACAGCAGTACAGGAGATATGGAACAGTATTCCGTCCACGGTGACCAAGAAGCTTGTGGAATCGATGCCCCGCCGATTGCAAGCAGTGCTGGATGCCAAAGGTGGTCATACAAAATACTGAATGATGTTTTTTTTTTTAATTTGACTTGATTTTACTCATTTGTTTATAAAGAAAATGAACTGTACGCTCAATTTTGCCACGTAAAAATGGCTGCTTTTAGTTTTAAATGAATTCATGAGTTCACTGTTACGATTGACATGCCAAATACAAATAAAAATACTGAAATTTACAGGGGAGAAAATTTGTATTGATTTACTTTGGTATTACTCCAGAAATATTGAAAACAATGAAAACATTATAAGTGTACGCACAATTTTGCGATTGACTGTATATTTTGTTTTAACCTCTGTAAGTTTGAATACGGTGGGTTGAATGGGGGGGTTTTTCTGAATTTTTTTTTGGGGGGATTGTCCCCACAAAAGGAAAAAAAAAAAATATTGGGAAATCCATCGTTTTGGTAATTTTTTCTGATATGATGCTATATCTTCGTTAATAAATAATCTGTAACATTAAAGCAAATTAATGTTAAGGATTAAACAAAAAACCCAGAGTATCCGGAATGCTTCCTAGGAGTGATCCGATACCAAAACTAAAACGTGTTCTAACTGATAAAGCACACGAAAAAAAAAACTTCAATACTGAATAACTGGTTGATTCTGCGTATTTATGATCGATGATGAAAAACCGCCACCACGAAACTGATCCCATCCGTATAACACCTCTAGTTTGATCAACCCTCCCCAACAAGTTTTACTTGATATAGTCACTTGGCTCCGGATAGCAAACATCATTAATAACTCAGCACTGAGCAAATGTAAATGTGCACAAATCCATCGACCGACTCGAACACTCCAGCCAACCAACCGACGTCGTCACCGTCTGCCTTCAAAATCTCACCATATACATTTCCGCTTGAATCAAATGATTGCCCCTTCTCAGTTAAAACTTTTAACCCACCTAAGAGGTGCAAGCTGTATGTATAAAGCCAGCAACAGCAGCGTTCAACTGCAACAAACAGGATGAATTAGAATAAGCAGTCATTGCCTAAAGATCTACTCGATTCAGTCCGTGTAACTTATCCAACCACTTGTGCCCGTTCGACGATGATTAGATTTTAACGACAGCTGGTAATTGCAACTGCAGGTAACCTTGGTGTCCTGCATGAACTGTCCGTCTGTCTGTCGGATGGCTAGAATTGCGGTCAACAGCAGCATGACGATCGGCGTATTGAGAAGATCTGTCCAATCGTCGCTTTCGAAAGCCCGACTCGACGGCACCCGTGCATTAGTTACCTCTGCCTGAGTACTTGAGTATAGGATAACCATGGCCTTACGTTTTCTCGGCGATTAATTTTGGCGATTGTCACGGATCGCCGCTGCAGGCGGCGTTGATTTTTGTTATTCGGTTTGATTTATTGATCAGTCTGTGTGAGGAAGGTAAGATTAACCGGGTGTAGTACCGGTTTTGAATTGGATGTGTACAAAATTTGCGATTATGGAGGAAAAGATTGATTGTTTCCTATCTGCGATCGACCTTGGAGGGATGGTTGATACATTTCCACAATTCCATGGCAGGTTCCATGGTGATTTGAATGATTCTTGGACTGTGCTTCTGGCTTTTTTTTTCGGCAGCAGCACAGGATCGTCGGGGAGGGGTGAAACCGGATGGCGTAGGACTGCAGCCGACTGGTTGGTTTGGTTTTGCGTTCTTTTGGCGTTAGTGTTCTCAGTGGTGCGGTTGAAGAACGGGTTTAATCGAGAACACGACCCTGAAGATATTGGCATGCATTTTGAGAGTTTGCTGACCTATCCTACCTACTGTACTGGCGATTTAAGGTAGGTGCAGCGCATTTTGATTGGGATTACATGGCAAATAGTGAAAACACTTGAAGAAGTGAAAAAAGTCACTTCGATTTGCCCAAAAAAGTCAGGTCACTGCGAGTGACATTTCTCACTTCATCAAGTGGCAATCGCCACTTTGGCTCTAGGGACCAGTTCCAAAGTTTTCAACGAACATTAATTTATTGCGTTGAACTTGCCTGTAATATTCAGGTTTGTGGTTAGGGTTTAAATTACATTGTTTTATCATTTTTACTCACGTTTTGTAGCTTTGTATTGTTCTGTTTTAACCTGAATTAGAATCTTACTTCTTTAATTAGTTTTAACCTAAAATGACTTTTAGGATTACAAATTCACATCAATCAATACTCACTGTTTGATAGATCAGTTAGTTTAAATTTCGAATAAAAGTTGTTAATATAATATGCACATATGAAATAGAGCTAGGAAATTGAAAAGCTTTTTCCACATCGTGTGTAACACTAATCTACTTTCTACACGGAGAAACCAAACTATCCAAAATCAAATGTGACAGCACTCAAAACTAAGTACTCTGATAGGACTACTATTTTCGATATAATTTCGTTCTCACTGGTAGGTAGTTTTGACTCAACCCTGAAGTATGATTGAAAAAGTCAATTTTATCCACAGCAAGGTATTTTAAGAGAAGTAAGTTTTCATTGAACGCGAGAGGTGCCTTTCGCAAAACTATCCAAATCGGAGTGTTGGGCTGTCACTTTGTTTTGGCAGAAAATGTTTGATCGCCATTCAATCAACAAAGGTGGGAGGGAATTTTGTTTTTGCGTATCGTTTCTAGTGTCTGGTTTTAAATTGTCTAGGGTCCAGTTTAAAATTTAACGCGTTCGAGGTACCTACAAAGTGGTATGGAGCAATTAAAGAAAATTATGGACTCGAAAGCTACAAAAAAATAGTCGGTAAGTGTAATTATTTCACTTATTCGAGTGCCTATTTTTATTCTTGTCGCTTTGAAATCTTAGACATTGCTGCATTGATGAGTGTGAAGAAACCATCAATGGCAACTTCGAGGTGTTGAAGCAACACATTCGCTCGGTACACAAAATTACCACGAGCAAAAAAAACAACCATACCCCTGAAATATCCCCAGTGTAAATAACAAACAAAGAGTGTTCTAATGTACTCGAGAATGCAATCGAATACATTTTATTTTACATGTTTATATTTTCTTTTATCGAATTTAGTAAAAGAAAGTTCACTAACGCACATTTTCGAATAATATTTTCAAAAAAGAAAACTCAATTTTGGATTTTTTTTTTTACTGTCCATTCGCTTCAAACAAACAGTTAATTTCACTCGGCATTGAGTCTTTTCGAAATACTCAAAATTGGATACTTTGTAAATAACTCAATTATGACTGGTTTTACTTTGCTGTGAAGATGATTGAAAATGACTTAATATTAGATAGTTTGGTTTCTCTGTGTATTATCTTTCTGCCACTGTCAATTGTCGACCGGTAAGTTGGTATTGTAGGGATGATTTTAAGGTGCGCTCATCGAAGAGGGTTGTCCGCAACAACTCACTTTATGTTAAGCGTCTGAGTTTGATTGGGCTATTAGGTGTTTGTGATGGCTTTCTCACCCGAGTAACACATCTTCTTGCTTTTATGTTGAGTAAGCTTCTTTATAACCAAATCCAGTCATATAAAAGTCTTTTCAACCGTTATAAAACTTGTGTGTTGCTTGGGCAGTTCAATTCAGATGCATCAATGCTTATCAGCTTAGTTTAGCTTGATTTAGCTGACTGTACAAATCAAATGGTTGCGGCTCCGTGGTTGATAAGACTTAGTGAAATTGTACAATGAATCAATTGAATGGGGCTGGAATTGACCTTCCATTCCCATTCTAAAAGTTTCAGTTCCACTTATTTTAGTGATCAATAACAGGCGCCGGCCATGCTTTCAGACGCAAATGGGAGAGCAGTGTAATTTTTGTTGTTTTATTGGAACCGTGTTTACCTCTGCGACCCAACAGTGGTCACAGAAGAGAGGTTTTGTTAATGGCTCAGGATTCACAAGATCGAGATTGGTATAAAATTATATGAATAATTGTGTATAATTGAATTAAGTTCAATTATCCAATACACTTCTACGCTACTAACTACATTTTATATACAAGTTTGGTATGATTGTCTAAGATAAAACCACGGAGCTGAACTGTTAAAACTTACTAATTCTAGGTTACCTAAAACAACAACAGTTTAGTGCCAGTGACGCTCCACTAAATCCACCTACTCTTATCATACCGATAAGCAATAAATTGAAGAATTTCTTTGAAAACACTAGGTGGGGTGAAAAGTAACCTTCTTGACCGCCAAAATGCGATGCTACTGCAAAAAAAAGGTCCGTTCCTGTTCAGGGATACACGCCATATTTCAGTGTGATACTGCCCTTAGTTTTGTTTTGACCGCTGATTGCAATTGCTGGACTTCAAGTGCCGGACCCCGTAGGTGCTGCACGTTGCCTCCGAACGCTTCCGCCAGCGGACCGTTTCTGTTTCTTGTGGTCACCTTTGTACTGCCCTTCTGGGCTTTGAAAACCTTCAGCAGTAGCAGCAGCGGCTGTAGCCTTTTTGCTGGTGTCGTTTCTTGGTTTTAGGCTTTTGGGAGCCATTGTTGCAATATGAACGGTGCGATATGCACGAAAATCGAACTGAGATTTCCCGCAGAAACACGATGAAACAGGTCACGATCGCACTGCTTTCAGAAGTAAAGCCTATCCTCGTTAAATTTCGGACACATTTATTTCAGTGTAGATTTGAATTATTTCACGGATCACTGAAACTTTTCACTTACATAACAGCTGAAACTTTCCACTTCATTTCGTGGTACAACATGTTTACATTCTTGTTACATTCAGTAAAATGGCGTCAGTTCAAGTGGAAGTGCTCAAACGCATTTTTTACGAACGGCAGCAAAATCCGAATTTATCGGTAGGCGATCTTACCAAGAAGCTAAAACTACCGATAAGTACCGTGTTTTGTGTTTGCAAATTATTTGACCAGCTCTTGACTGTGGATCGGAAGGTTGGAAGTGGAACAAATCGAAAAGTATGCACCCGACAAATGGACAAGAAGGCGGTAGCCATTATTGAGAAAAACCCCAATCATTCTGTGCGAAATGTGGCTCGCAAAGCTGGGAAGTCAAAATCATACGTTCAAAAAGTGAAGCAGAGGCAAGGACTGAAGGCGTACAAAGTGAAAAAGGTGCCCTATTTCAATTTGAACCTATGAAATATCTGGATAGTAAAAACAAAGAGGTTTGAAACACACACACCCTGTGGATCAAGTTTTAGCTGCCATATATAAACATTTTTTGTAATATTTAGCTCACAGGTTTAATCGAATAATTCATCAAGAAATTTTCTACAAAACAATGTCATGATCATCCGGGCGTTCCACCGTGAGGCCAATTGGTTGAAGGAATGCTTCCCAATCACAAGTCCGAAATATTTCTCAAGATATTTCTAGATGGCATATTTTTTTAAGAGGACTTTCTCGGAACTGGAGCGATCTTGTGCGTTTCTTAGAAACTAAATATCTAAAAAGTGACATTGAAACTCTTATTCAGCTGGAATGCAGCTTTAGGGAATGGAAACTTATTTAAAATAACGAGTTACTACTTTTTGGCTTCTTTTAGTAAAATTATGGAGAGTGTGAGCTGTTTAGCTGAGTTCTTTTAGTATCTTGGGCAGCAAGAAAGTTCGACAGCGACCTTATTTTCCTACCCAGAAATAATCTTGTAGTAAAAACTACCATTTTACTCGACTATGCCTATCTTTAAAACTACCATGAAATTTCAGTCGAATTTACTACGTTTATGGTAAAACCTTCAACATTTGTGGTATATTTTACAGACCTCATCTTGATATCAACCACTCCATGGTCGATCTAATCGCAGGCATGGTAAAATCAAACGCATTTATAGTCAGCTGAAAATTGTTGGTGTTTGCGCTTTTTTTGCGTGTAATTTTGGCTTAGATGCGTGTATTACACTGAGAAAAATTCCATGGTTGTACCGACAGTTAAATCATGCTCAAGATGACATCATGCATATAAAGGTTACAATAACCATGAAAATGGTTGAATTCACCCCGTTAATGGCATTCTGTACTATGGTCATAGTAACAAGGACTATTCCGACACTATAGTAAATGTTGAATCGACTATTTTGTATGGTGGTTTTGACCGTGATCATAGTCGGTTGAAAATCACTACTATGTACTGCCATAGTCATCCTAACTCCCAATAATGGTAAAATTAACCATCAAATTTTTTCTCAGAGTACTGGAGACTCGTGCCACTCATTTTTGAGGTTTTTTAAGCGTTAATGCTTTTTTTTTATTATGAAAAATGTAAACACAAATGATGACTTGATTTTGGCCTTAATAAAAGCCCTTCTGTATGTAATTGTAATAGGTTTCGATTCAAACACGAGTCCTCTGGCTTCCTGATCAATTAGTCAGATCTCATAATTTTACGCCCCAATTTTTGAATAGAATAAAATGGAATATTGTATTGAAAATAGAATAGAAAATTGGAATAGATCTTATCCTGGATTTTGATAATTTATGACAGTTTGACACTGCATTGCTGTTGTATAACGTTTGCATTAATAAAAATGGACAAAAATTGCCGATTTCTCATGGGTTTACTTTCACCCGCACTGACGAAACTTCCCATGCAGCATCAATCATAGTAACCCATGAGTCAGCAAACAAAATTTGACAGCTCTATCAGTCGCACTCTAACCGTGATGGCAAAAACAGTGAAGCAACTCCGTTCAGAAGTGTGCGCGTTCAAAGAACGGCACCCCGCCGCGTCGAAAAAGGACATCGTGCGGCACTATGTGGACGCCGGATACACCCGTTCCGGCATCTTCAACATTTTGGCACTATTAGACAACAATCAGAGCATCGAAAGAAAGCCCGGTTTCGGACGGCCGACGACCCTGAACGAAAAGAAGCTCCAAAGGATGCTGAAGAGGAAGACCGAGGGAAAAGTGGCTACATCGCTGCGTGCGCTTGGCCGGGAGGTCGGTTCAACAGGCCAAACAGTGAAAAAGTACCTGGCGAACATGAACATACATGTCAGGAAGCGGAAGTCGCATCCACTGGTTCAGAGCTGCAGGCAATGACGCAGCGGCAGCGGCTCAATAAGATGGTCAAATCGATTTTCCCGGTGAATCGAACGCCCAGTTATAAAGCAGCCCAGTTAAACAGCACCCAGTTAGCGAACAGTTGCTGTACAAGAATGTCATGACATTTTCTCCCATGACGTTTGCATAAAATGTCATGGAAATAATATCAAAATACAGTACATTTACCACCTCCTACCAGTGGCGGTCATAGTATACCCTAGATTTCGCAAATTTCATGCCAAAAACCGATGTACTAGTCAAGTATGGCCAAATTTATTTACTCGAAAGAGCTCCACCGATACAAAAAATCAATCCTCGGTTGCTGATAGATTAGTGAACAATTCTACACAAATTCTCAAAACCGAAAACTATAGAATGAATAAACGAGGAAAACAGAAACAAACGAAACAAATCTACAACTAAACATTAGACTCGAATAGCACCCATCACATTTGCCAATATATTGCCAATAATCATATGGTCAATGTTATCACCAAAATTATCAATATATGGTGATTGACAATACTTTTGTGTGTATTCAATACTATTGGCAATATCTCCCTTATTTTCTTCAATATAATGATAAGTGTAATTGGCACTTGCGTTTTCACTGAACGCAAGCGATTTTAATACACCGAACGAGATTAATTTGATTCGGAATAAGGGGGCTTATTACGGTTTTCACTTCACGGTGAAAACGAAGTGAAAACAAAAAACCTTATTACGAATGTCACCCAAGTGAAAAAATATGAAAGAGTTCATCCGAGGTGAAGATTCGAATGAACTCGGTGTTATTCTGATTACCACGGCACCATCACGCCACCGAAGAAAGTGACGAGAGCCGTAGATTTTCTGAGGGCTACTACGATTTTCACTTCACTATCACTTCCACCTCACGGAGTTAATTTTTTATCACGGTGATACCAGTAATTGCTAAAAAAAAAGTGAGGTGATGTGTAAGTGAAGTGAAAGTGATAGTGAAGGTGACAACCGTAATAAGCCCCAAGATGTTTGTTTTTCAATTTTGTTTATACTATTCCGCATCATGAATTACTTTTGCTTGACTTTAATCGTGGTTTTTCTTTAAACATTTTGCAAGAATGAAGAAAATGCAGAGATGGTTTTACCCAGACTTAAGATTAGTGGTTTAACCCCTTTAGGCCTAAGGAGTCATAAATGACCCCAAAAGATAAATAGCTGTATAAAATCACGGACTGAATAAAAGCATGCTTTATCTTCGGCAACCTTCTTCTACATCAATTCTTCTATCTAGGGAAAAAAAAACATGAGTTTAACGCCTAATTTACGACCTAGAACATCCTGAATATGAAGAAGTTCAGAAAGAAAAAATAAAAGCCTTATTAATAGTGTAAAGCACACATATTATTATTATAGCATACGTATTATTTAGCTCTCGTTGAAAATCGTAAAACATTTTTGTATCTTTTGGTGATGTTCTAGGTTATCCAAAATGTGTTTGAGTTCAGAACTTCAGATCTACAGTTGTAACAGTAGCTTATATGGCTGTATAAGGCTATGATATGTATTCAAACATATTGAATGCACCTTTTGGAAGGCCAACAGTCAATATATTATAATGTTGTGATGTTCTAGATCATCCAAACTGTCCTCAGAACTTAAGATCTACAGAAATAAGTATAGCTTTTTGGGCTATACAAAGTTACGCTACGTATTCAACCATATTCAGTGAATATTTCACTGGGATGATCTAGGTCATCCAAACTGTCCTTGAGTTCCAAACATAAGATCTACACCCAAGCAACACAAAACTGCCATAATGAGTTGTAGTTACATGAATGTGACTAAATTGGGTCGCATTGAAGTAAATTTCACTGATTTGCAACAAGTGTACTACTAAGGCAGTTGTAACAGTAGTTGTTTGGGCTATATACGATATGTAGTCAACCATGTTCAATTAATCTTTTGGAAGGTCCACGGTAGTAACAGTAGCTTTTAAGGTTAAACAAAGTTACTTCACGTATTCAAGCATATTTAGTGAATATTTTCGAATGTAAGAATACATCAAAAGATAATCTTGGGATGGTCTAGTTCATCAAAATTGTCCTGGCGTTCAAAACTTAATATTTACAGTTGTAACAGTAATTTTTAGGCAATACAAAGTTACAAAAAATATTCAAACATATTCAAATAATATTTTTCAAGATCTACAAACATTATAAAGTAATATGACATGTTCTAGGTCATCCAAACTATCCTTGAGATCAGAACATAAGACCTACAGTTGTAACAAAAGCTTTCTGGGCTATGCAAAGCTACGATGTGTCTTGAAACATATTCATTGAATATCTTGCAAGAACAGCAGATAATATGAGATAATCTTCGTATCGAATGCAAACATACAGTTACAACTGAAGATCTTAAGTTTTTTACTCCAAGACAGTTCGAATAACTTACAACATCCCAATAGAGGCTGTTGATCTTCCAGGACATTCATTGAATATGTTTAAATACGTACAGTACTGGCAGAAATAAAGTGCTCACCAGCTAAAAAATGATTGCCATTATTATACCAATTTTGTATTGATGCAAAAATATAAAGTCTATTCGACCAAAATGCAGCTTTTGTATAGCATTATCATTCTGTTTATTCAAAATCATGATTAAGTTTGTATAGCTTAGTTTCTGATGTATCATATGCATGTGAATGTTTTTCCGCCTGGCAGAAAAAAAGTGCTCAAAACCGACATATAATTTTCTTGAGTGCATCTTGCATGGCATTGCCTACCAAACTGTCACAGCACATTCAGCCTATCAGAAGGTGTCGAGCGCTGTTTGTTTTGGTTCTGTTCGCGCCGGTTCGGATTTCGTTTGAATGTTGAAAATGGATTCGAAACAAATTAACCTATCCGTACGAAAATTAATTGTGAGGGACTGTCAACAGCAAATATCTATGCGTAAAATTGCCGTCAGATATGGAGTGAGTTATTCTGGTGTTCGCAAAGTTTGGAAAAAGTTTCAGGAAACCGGATCAGTAGCTGATAGACATGGACGCGGGCGGAAACGACTCACGACTCGTGCTCACGCGTGAAACCAGGAAAAATCCAACAGTTACGAGCCGAGTGATAAAGGAAAATCTGCAGCTGAGTATTTCAGAACGCACTGTGCGCTCCAGGCTTCAGGATGCAGGTTTAAGTAGCAAATTGGCAGTACGTCGCCCATTGATTCAAAAGAGAAATAGAGTTAAACGGCTAGAGTTCGCTAAAAAATACGCCGAGAAACCAGTTGCGTTCTGGAAACAAGTTTTATGGTCTGATGAGAGCAAGTTTGATCTATTGAATGAAAGGGCGTTCTAAAGTGTGGGTTAAACCTGGCGAATGACTTTTGGACCGGAATGTGCAAAAAACCGTAAAACATGGAGGAGGAAGCATAATGGTGTGGGGGTGTTTTGCTTGGTCTGGAACTGGTAATTTGACCCAAATCGATGGTATAATGACGGCTGATAGGTACATAGACATTATTGATGAAAACTTGGAGGAGTCTTTGTTGAAAGTTGGACTGGAAGACAAGTTTATCTTTCAACAAGATAATGATCCGAAGCACACGGCCCGTAAAACCATGACGTTCTTCCGTGGATGTCGCATAAAACTTCTTGAATGGCCACCGCAATCACCAGACTTGAACCCAATTGAAAATCTATGGTCAATTCTCGATCAGCAAGTTGACAAAGGAGAGGTAACAAACAAAATAAAGCTCTTCGAAGCCCTCGAGTGCGCATGGCAAAGAATCGACGAGAACCATCTGAAAAACCTAGTTGAAAGCATGCCTCGACGTCTTCAAGCAGTCATCAAAGCTAAAGGAAGTCACACAAAATATTAAATTCAATGTTCTTGGTTTTAAAGTAAACATATCACGGATGAGCACTTTATTTTTGCCACTGAATTAAAAAGTTGTTTTGTTTATTGTTTTGTTAATAAAGTTATATGAATAATTTTTCGTTTGTTGTTTCTCATTTCGAAAGAAGAATTGAAGTCATTCATTTTGACCCAATATGTTACCACTGAATCGCTGCAAATCAAAAAGTTGTATTGAGAAAATAAACATAAACCAACGTGAGCACTTTATTTCTGCCAGTACTGTATCATAACTTTGTATAGTGGGTAAAGCTACTGTTACAACAGTAGATCTTAAGTTCTGAGCTCCAGGACAGTTTGGATGACATATAATATCCCAAGATTATCTCATAGTGTCTGTTGGTCTTCTAGGACATTTATTGAATATGATTGAATTCATATGGTAACTTTGTATAGGGGATAAAGCTATTGCTACAAGAGTAGATCTTAATTTCTGAACTCCAGGACAGTTTGGACGACCTAGCACATCTCAAGAAAATATTTGCTACTTTTTCAATCATTTCTTTTTTTTAGTACCAAATCAATCAGGATACACCAAATTGCTTGTATAATAACACTTGGAAAAATTTGGGCCAGAGAGGGATGAAAATTTCCAAATCTGGCAATTGACCGGTCCCTCGATATGCCACATGCAGAAACTAATGATTTGGTAAACATGTTATAGGACTGTCATGCTGATTTGAATAAACGCTTAAAATAGTTGAAAATAGTGACTTGTTTCAAGGAACAGTGACATTAGTCAAATTACCTGGAACATAGAGACTTTAAGGTGACCGGCTTTCAATTAGGGAAAAAAATTTAAAAAAAAAGTAATAGTTCAATTAGGAAGCTTCAAAGTGATTCGCTACCAAACCTGATAAGTGCTGATAAAAACAAACTTGCAAAACTCTTGGAACACTACCATAAATTGGTACTCAGCTCTAAAAAAAATCAAATGATGCATTTAAAAATCCTTTAGAACAAAATTGCAGATTTCTAAAACTGCTTTCATAAGTCGATATTTTATAAGTTTTTTGTTTCAGATCAAAGAAAAGATTATATGGCGGCTATGAGACTCAGTGTTCGGTTTATCATTTCAAATATTTTATAATGATGCTTTCAAAAGCAATTTGAGGGGCAAAAAATCAGTTCTCGGGCTGATTCAGTAGACTGACGACTTTTACGGTTGATTCGGATCATCTGAGTTGCCCTGAGGATTGGATTTTTAATGACAATGGCAAATGCATTCAAATAATGCCTTTAGAAGAACATTAGAAGGCCAATAATACAGCGTTCATTTCTAAAGTTTATCATTGTTCCGGATCATCCGGAAGGCACCAGATGGGCTTGATGGTAAGTTGTCAGATCACAAATGTAACTTTTTACAAACTCTGCTTTTGGGAATAACTAAGAGAAAGGCGATTTAAGACGATTTAAATGTTATTCCGAATCACCGAGGAGGCCACACGATGTCTCTGAGTGCCATTGTCCAGTTCACAAGTATAAATCTGTTCAAATGATGCTTTTAGAAGTACTAGTAGAAAAAAATTAAATTGCGTGTGCGGCAGGACAATTTTATAACATGTATCAGTACCGCTAGACGCCTCCAAATTAATGATTTTGCATGTATAAATCTAAAACCATGGACCTACCGGAGACTTGACCACTTCCTAATACTCTGCGTCCAGTTCCGGCAGTGCCAAAAAAGAAGAATTTCGGAATCTCACATAACTGCAGCGTTCGATGGCTCAAAAGTTGAGTCAAAACTTATGATATACGATATTATTAGCATCCCGTGGACCGCCAGGCGATCACTTTCAGATACTCTGCGTCTGATTCTGGTAGGGCACAAAGAGGACAATTTTAGAACCTTATTTTTGAGTATTTTTCGGCAGTTTAAAATTCGTGATTTTCCATTAATATATCCTAAAAATACTGTCCGTTAGAGCACAAAGAGAACATTTTTCGACCTCTATTTGTTGGCATCGTTGAACAGTTCACAACTCCTGTTTTATCATCCATGATGCATCAGATCTATTCGTTTCTTCACTCCTTCGTGTCGTTTGTGAAGGTAAGTTCCGCGCAGAAATTTCATCGAAGAGAAAAAAAAAATTCTTCACGGACGGCCCTAGAAGAAAAATATTTCTCTACAAAGGAATTTCTGCCCAGAATTCAGTCGCCTGAATCATTTTATGCATCGATCATATCTATGAATACAATTCAGAATGCTTTGTTTGTACCTACTAACAGAATTTGAGGCTTCAGTTCATCAAAGGTTCAGGCTCATTTATATTTATCAGCTAAATTTTAACCGATCTGTATACACAGTCGTATTGACACAACAGTTTTAAGAAGACAATCTGATTCGATACATAACGAAAATAGATACATTTACAAAGAGAGCGTTAGCGAATTTACGAAAAAATATGTTCAGTGTATTCACAGGGGAATCATTCCAGAAAGCTGTGACCACGCTGTGGCAAAACTCTCGTATGCCATTTATTATCATACCTATTGAATGTATTTTGAATATTGACAGTATTGTGTTTATTGTATTGTACGTCGGATCTACCACAGTCCAGTTCTGGGAAAACCAAAAGGCAGCACGTACCAAACAAGATGACTTAAGTCAAGTGAGGAGAAGCTTTCACTCATTTATTCATTCATGTGTAACCCTCAGTAACACGCGGTACTAAAATACACATAACAACGTTCGAATCAGTTACATGCCAGCTGTAACGAGATGGCAACAATGGCCAAATTGCGAAGGAAATCTTAGCATGCATGGTTTGATCCTTACGCCAAACTCCAGCCGACCAATGCCATTCCCCCCAGTTTTTCCAAGGGAATTAAATGTCGATCAATCATAGCTATGGATACCATATGCATTACCGTACTCCCAAAACAACCAAAATCAGTCACCCAAATGAATCAAAGCTACTTTATGCGCCACACGCCGATTCACTTTTGGGTGGTAAATCAATTCAAATTTCACACTTGGCTCACGTTTGCGAACAATTCGAAACTCCAAACCAGACCTCACTGCACTGCACTCTATCGCAATCACTTTATGACTATTCACACCTATTTCTGCATTTGCAATTCAACAAAAACTAAAATTCTACTAAACATCGACACCCATCCGAATTTGAAACCGTTTCCGAAACCAACGTGTTGAAATAGATGCGCGTTCGACGACCAAACGCCCCCGAACCAGACCGGTGCCGTGGACCCGAGAGTAGAGTCCGGAGACTGACGACCGTACGACGCGAGAACAGAATTTCAACTAGTGGTTGGACGACGCGTAAAACTACGTCGAACCGCTCACTAAGCGCGCGTGGTTACTCACTCCACCTCCCCCCCCCCCCCCGGTTAAAGTGCTGGAAAGAGTGCGAGAAGCAGATCTCGACCAGCGGCCCGCGGTTTGAGAAGGTCTTAACGTTCCTAGCCATAATACACAATACACAACCGCTCACTCATAAGATGCCGAAAATCTGGAAGAAAAATACGCAAAAAAAGAAGGCACGCCGTGAAGGAGGCTTATTGTGTTTCTTACAGATTTTCAGCTCCTGATGAGTTAGGGACGGTGTGTATTAATAACATTAAGTTATTTCTGATGCGCATTCAGTAGGTTCGCTTTATTGCGTGTTTAAATGATAAAAATCTCTGAAAAAATCTCAGTACTTAAATATCTATTAATCCTAGAAATACTGAAGCTTGATTCACTTTAAATCTGGACACACTGCTTTTTTCAACAGCGTTCATTGAGGTCTATTCAAGCGTTCAGACAGAGGATTGTTTGAAAAGCTCTCTTCTTTCAGTGATATAAATCTGGTTTGATTCTTTAAGATTTAAAAAGTTGTGATGGAAGATGCAAGCCGAAATAAGAATATTCATTTTGCTCACCCTGGTCAAGTTCAAAAAAATGTAAAACGGTTGAATTTGTCTAAATCTACAGTGTGCAGTTTGCTCAAACGATTCCATGAGCGAAAAACTATTTTTCGGAAGAATCGCAGTAAGCGTCGCAGTGAAACTTACGATCGGCAACGGCATTGGAAGGTATTGAGAACAATTAGAGCAAACCCAAGACTCTCGGTTGGCGACATTCCCATAAAATACAATTCCAACAAGAGCACCGTCATGAGGATTCATCTACACAAAGGCTATCATTCTTATCGTGCCAGCAGGCAGCCAAACGGGACTCTGAAACAGAAGCGAATGGCCAAAATATGCACTCGGAAGGTTATATAGAGAGGTTCCCACGAAATGTTGAGCTTTGAGCATCCGCTGTGTCTAAATACTTAGGGCTTTAGTACCCTAGTAGCACACATGTTGCCATTCGGTTAAGAAAACATAAATGTGACTTGTTTAGTCATAATCAAGTTGCTGCAACTAATTATGATCGTAGTGCTTGGGTAGTTAGCAAGTCCGTTCTGACCTGCCAGTGATCGTTGCGCCACAATAATACTCGCTTGTTGCTCCAATTTCTATTGACCACGATAGCCTCTGTTTTATGATGGGCTAGCAACAGTTTCCTGGAGTGCACCTGCCCTCACTATGTCAATGAAGTGTGTGGCCATTAACTCTACCTCTTCTATGTATTCTACATGGACCTCTCGGGTGATGTCCTCCGTGGAAACCAACAATCTTTACCCCGTTATGGAACTTTAGTCGCAACATTTCGTCATACATACACGATACTGGAAGTAGTTCCTCAGAACCCTGTACAGGTACCCAGGAACCCGGAAGCGTTGGAGCGAGTTAGCAGTAGCCTCCCAACTAGCGCTATTGAACTCGTTTCTCACGCCAAGGGTGCTCACTGCACAGTAGTGGACTCCCAGCCTCTTACGCTGGCGTGCCGTCTCTGCCATCTTGGTGACAGACATGATGGTGTCCACCGTTGACTTGCCCTTTCGAAAGCCAAACGGGTTGTCTGGCAGGCCGCCTGTACCCCCTCTCAGCTGTGTACCTTGGAAACGTTAAGCTCCCCTTAACGACTAAACAAACTACGGAAGGTGCGCTTTATGGCGTCAGTAAAACACCAATTACGGAAACATACCGCAAAACGGAATTTTCACGGGACCACGACTTCTGGTTGGCACATATGTCGTCTCCCTGAGTACTGACGGGTGACACTTACCTCGCATGGCCTAACGTTTGCATTAAAAAAATGGACTTTTTTCGGATGGTGATAAAAAAAGCTAAGACAGATAATTGCTTTTGATAAATTTCCCATGGAAGGTAATTATTTAAGCTTACTTGCAAAAAAATTCTACGCCCTTGCGAGCGGCCTTCCGGCAGTTAACCGGAACATTCGCCATGGCGGACGAAAACATGCGTGTAGGCATGTTTTTGAGTTCTTTCTTCGTTTTATTTATCAATTCCTCCTCAGTTTTCGCGACAAAATTGTTGGAGTAGATCTTACGCTTCAGGTTGGCCCAGAAATTCTCGATGGGACGCAGCTGGGGGACGTTGGGCGGGTTCGCCGACTTGGGTACCACATCGATATTCAGCCGCTCCATCTCCTCCAACGATCGCTTCGAGTAGTGGGCCGACGCCAGATCCGGCCAGAACACCGCGTCTTCGCCCTTATGGTATTTCTTGATGAACGACGCAACTTCCGGCAGGCATTTCGTACTATAAATTTCCCGTTCACGGCCAGTCCGGAGCGAAAGAAGAGCGGCTTTGACATCCCCTTCTCGCTGATTGTCAGCCACAGCAGCACCTTCTTGGGGAACTTGGTGTGTGAAATGAACTTCACCTCGGAGCTCACTTCCTTCGTGGGGGAAGTAAAATACGAAGTGCCCTGCCAGTCGTTGCCATCCAGGGTGAGATAGGTCTCGTCGTCCATCACCACCGCCACGTCGCGATTCGCCGGGAAAATCGAGTTGACCATCTTATTCAGCCGCTGCCGCTGCGTCATTGCCTGCAGCTCCGAAACCAGTGGACGCGACTTCCGCTTCCTGACATGTATGTTCATGTTCGCCAGGTACTTTTTCACTGTTTGGCCGGTTGAACCGACCTCCCGGCCAAGCGCACGCAGCGATGTAGCCACTTTTCCCTCGGTCTTCCTCTTCAGCATCCTTTGGAGCTTCTTGTCGCTCAGGTCGTCGGCCGTCCGGAACCGGGCTTTCTTTCGATGCTCTGATTGTTGTCTAATAGTGCCAAGATGTTGTAGATGCCGGAACGGGCGTATCCGGCGTCCACAAAGTGCCGCACGATGTCCGTTTTCGACGCGGCGGGGTGCCGTTCTTTGAACGCGCACACTTCTGAACGGAGTTGCTTCACTGTTTTTGCCATCACGGTTAGAGTTCGACTGATAGAGCTGTCAAATTTTGTCTGCTGACTCATGGGTTACTATGATTGATGCTGCATGGGTAGTTTTGTCAGTGCGGGTGAAGGTAAACCCATGAAAAATCGGCAATTTTTGTCCATTTTTTTAAATGCAAACGTAGAACGTCACGGAAGGCCCTAAGTGCCTAGCCTACAAGGGTAAACCACGAAGTAAACCACAGTGCAGGTAGCCCAACTAAACCTGAACCACTGTGAAGCAGCTCAACAACTTACGGAGTCGACAACGCGATATCCGACCCATATCGGAACCGCAACTGGATAGCGTATAGGTCCAATATTGCAGCGTTATGGACGACGGGCAAGTTCCCGGTTCAGGAGGTTGTCTCTACCTCAAATGAGGGCTTCGCGGTGGTAAAAGTAAATGGCGTGTTCTTCTGAAGTTGTTTTGTGCCGCTAAGATAGTCGTTTGACCAGTTTTCACAAATGGTTGATCGGATGACAACAGAGCTAATTGGTCGAAACCCGTTGATAATAGCGCGCAACTTCAACGCCTGGGCGCTGGAGTGGAGCAGTCGCCTTACCATGCCAAGGGGCCAGACTCAACGTAGACCTGGCCAACCAAGATTATTCTACCATAGGAACAGAGCGGAGTCGATCATCGACGAGACGTTCCGCAACCCTGGGCTGTCGAACAACTGGAAAGGGGAGCATGGCTACACTCATAGCCTACCACTTGGCGGCTCGCTATACTGTCGTCTACAATACTCGACAACGTGCAGAGGGAAGAGCACGTATTCCATTCGCCCGCAGATGGAGGACATCATACTTCTATGAAGAAGTATTCAAAGAGGCGCTTGAGCGGGAACGAAACATGAGTGAGACCCAGGACACGTGCGGCGATCAACTCGTAGCGCTACTTTCACGAGTGTGCGATGCAACCATGCCCAGGAAGGTCAAACCTAGAGATGGGAGGTCGCCGGTGTATTGGTGTACAGAGTCGATCGCCGCTCCGTAAAATTTGATTTCGCGCAAGAAGGAGGATGCAGAGAGCGCGGTCGGTCTCCAACTCGGAACGTTGAGTGGCGCTAGTCGCCGCCAACGCCAAGGTACAAAAAAGTGTAACATATGTGCGCAGTGCTTTGGTTTTACATAAATATCCAAAGAAAGAAAATGATTTTTTCCCCGTGTAATGATAAAGACTGTATTCGATGAAATTTGGACACACAAAATAGGTCACCAAAAATTTTCCTTGAGCCCGATTCTTTTCAAACTTCCTGGAAATAAAGTACTACTAAATGGTTAAGTTTTGACATCATTGGTTTATTGAACCTCTTCTCCCAACCCAAATGCCCGCACCTTTGCCTTGACCCCTTTCATCAAATTTTGGGCAATGATAGGACTGACTTGCTTACTTACTTTTAACCACACTTTCTTTAGTTCAAGTTTATTTTCTATCAGTTTTGGAGTTTTAACGAGCTTTGCCTTCATGATTGCCCAACATTTTTCAATTGGGCGAGGTTCCGGAGTGTTTGGAGGGTTGACGTCTTTTGGTACAAAAACTACATTATTATCTTTGTACCAGTCTAAGACGGGCCGGGCATAGTGGCAAGATGCCAAATCCGGCCAAAACAGTGTCGGGCCATCGTGAGATCTCAAGAAGGGCAGAAGTCGTTTTTGGAGGCATTCGTCCTTGTAGATTTGTCCGTTGACGGTCCCAGAGGTGATGAAGGGCTGACTCATTTTGCCACATCCGCAGATCGCTTGCCAGACAAGGAATTTTTTGGCGAATTTCGACAATTTCTTCTTCCGTACACTCTCCGGAACGGCCAACTTAGAGGTGGCGACGTAGTGTTCCTGTCCTGGCATTTGTTTGGTGTAGGCTTTATGTAGGTCTCATCGTCCATCACAATGCAGAACGGTTTTCTTGCACGAGTTTTGGCCACCGAGTTCTGTTTATCGCTCCGGTTCGGTGCCTTCTGGACCTTGTACACATGTAATCCAGAACGTTTCATTGTTTTCTGCACAAAACAAACTGAAACTTTCGTCTTTTTCGCAACATCCCTGATCGAAATGTTGGGATAACGCTTAAATTGGTTCAATACCATCCTGGCCTTCTCCGCATTTGATGTGCCACGTTTTTTGCCACTACCATTTTTCCGCTTGGTTGTCTTACGGTCCTTGAACGTTTTGATCACATGAGATACGGTTGAATGTGCGATTCCGAGCTGTTTTCCGATCCATCGATGAGAAGCGTTTGGGTTTTCGAAGTGAGTGCCCAAAATTTGTTGGCGCACTATTTCTTCATTCGAAGCCATCACTGAAATCACTCGACCGATTTTCACGAAACTCATTACACAATTGACACAACACAATAAAATACATTCAGTTAAAATTTCAATACTTTTTACCCACACGCTAAAAAGTTACGAACAACTGCGTGTGTCCAAATTTCATCGAATACAGTCTTTAATATTAACTTTCATGGTTACTGCTGTCACTTCTATGCCAACTGAATTTTCTTTGCTGCAATGAATGAAGTCGGCTCTAAGTGTGGGTCGAAAATCTGCTGTCACTGTTGTTTTGATTATCAAGCGGTAAGCATGAATTTCATTTGACGAAATCTGATGATCTCATCTGTGATGATTTTTTTATTATTATTAGGTGATTTTGAATCCTAATACAAACATGGAACAACCAGGGCCAGCATCATCGTCCCAGAAAAATAAATGCAATGTTGAGCAAGAATACCCTGGACTGGGCTGCCCTTGCATATTCTCCAATCCCGACGGGTAATTGATATTCATTGTGGTTTATTAAATTTCACCTGACATTTTGAACTTCATATTGAAAATGAACCTGTTTACATAAATGAATATCAAAACATTTTGAAAATCGAACGTTCAGTCTTCTGGTTAAGTTTGTTTTCACGAGTAATCATTTGATTTCCGCATAGGTTATATGTAGTCAATGTTGTGTTGCCTGGAAATTCACGCTTTTGTACCAAACGAGCAAGACTTTTATCAAGACTGTCTGTGAATGTGACGTTGGGAATCGTAACTATAGCAGTCCATCTTATCACGTTAGATCACTTATCAGATTACTTTGACGTGGATGAGCTGTAAACGTAGCTTTGTCCTGTTCTGAAAACCACAGGAGCTTAGCAATGATGAAGGTATGCAGTTCATGAGCGAAGAGTTCTGCCAGAATTGGGGGGATCAACCAGAGTATTTCAGCGCCTTACCACCAGCAAGGGAACGACAAGGCTGACAGATTCTCAATAAAGCTTTGCAGTGCACTAGGGTTTTTGGAAACTTCTGTTGCAGTGGCAAAATACACCGAACAAGCTGAGAAGCTCACCGGTTCAGCGTTAACTCAACCGTCGAACACGTTTCGCTATTTCAGTGTTTGAACGAAAATATCTTCCAAAGATTGAGTAAAATGTAAAGGGAAACAATGCTGTCAATCGCCAACAAGCCAAAGCCTTCCATGACCGAAAGTCCCGCTCACTTCCTGAGTTGTAATTTGGTTCAACCTGTTTTTGTGAAGCTCAAGCCGACGGACAAGGAATGGAGAAAAGAAACCGTCATCAATCCAAATACGGATCGATCAACAGTCATAGCAGTCGTAAATGGTCGAGAGTTTTGTCGAGATAACACGATTATCAAAGCGTTGCCTTCGTATTCTCCGTGGGTTCCTTCGAGTCACCTGACGTGAGTGTTTCACCTACCTACTTCACTTACCCAAGACATACCGTTCAGACTTCTAAGAGTTTCAGTTTTTAATACTTAAAGAAAAGGAGATGTTAGAGAATAAGTGCAGAGTGACAAATTGGCATTCTAGTCATTTATAATTCACCTTATTCTAGTACGTACAATAATTAGAATGAAGCCCAATTCTGGTTTTGCCTTTACACTAGTAAACAAGTGCTTCTTAAAAAGGACCTTAACTAACCCAATTGCCCTCAATTTAACACAATCAAGAAATATTGGGCAATTGATACGCGGAAGTAGAAAAATACTGAAAAAGTGACTCGCGGTGCTGCAGAGATAAAGAAAAAAAATTATTGCAGAGATGCAGAGATAAAGAAATAAATTATTTGATATCATTAATGAGTAACCCTACATTACAAGCTAGATTTAGTACTTTAGTACTCAGTACTTGATTATATTTACACGACACTGATTTCTCAAAAATTACAAATCGGAAAAACGGTGAAATTGCAAAATACAACAAAGCAATTGTTGTTGTATTGTTAATTCCACTAATTTCCTGTCGCTTTTGACTCGAGACCTGGCTACATCTTTGAAAACAGTCAGGCATCTCCCTACCTAGCACCGCCGGTCCGGTCGTGGTCTGCTTCTCGCACTCTAACAAGCACTTTAACCAACTTTCAGTGGACAACCGCCGAGGGATTAGGCTTGTTCGAGTCACATCTCCGAGTTAAAATACTCAGTTACCAAAAAATCCAGCTACTGCACCATCCTACAGCACAAGATGTTTACTCTGACCGCGAAGCGGTTCCACAATCGACCGGCATCTTTTGTAATGTCCACACACTCACATACATGGCAAGGAGGGCGGTGAAATAATCCGATTGAGATCTCCTTGTAAATTGAGACGAGCCTCTCTGTGGTAGGTAGAAGAATGGAGGTCGCTTTTCTTTTCGCACAATTTGGAACAGGCACCGGCAGTGGGTGGGAGGTTTTCCCTGAAAACGGACCGAGTCCCGAAAAAAAAAATCACAAGAGCATGGCAAACCAATCGTCCATGAAGGAAGAGGAAAATTAATAGTCGTGTGTGAGGGCTAGCGATGCGATGCTGGCTAGGAATGAAGAAATGGACCCGCATAGCCCCAGCTTCCTCCCTGGTCCGAAGTTCTCGAGCGGATTAGCAGTAACCTGAAAGTGAAAACATAAACAACTTCCCCACCTCCTTACCTCCTCCTTAGGGTTAGGCACCGTTGAGCCCGAGAGAACGGGTGTGTAGATGATGTATAGTGGCCGTACAATAATTCGCGGTGCCGCTCGTTTGGTGTGAGTGGTCAAGCGTTTGATCCCAATAGCAGTTACTGGAAGAGATTGAATAGGTCTTTGGGTTTAAGACGTGAAGCAAAGAATAGGAATGGAAAAAAATATATTTCTCCAGGTTAGTGTTGCCGTTTTTTAACACTTGTGCGATTATGGTTGATAGAGAATAGAAGTGAAACCTGTTTTTGATTTTCCAAATCCAAGTCTCTTTGTTGGTGTAGGACCAAACAATAATGAAATCGAAAATGTAATTTACGACCATAGGTGTGTTCTTGAGAAGAGGTCCAGCTGGAATCAACAAGTTTATTTTAAATTTGTTAGTGCTTGTTTGTCATATTGCTATGAAACCGAAACACATAGAAACAACTATTTTTCAGTAGACTTGTTCTCATTTGACGTTAATTATAAAACAAATTGAAATCAAATGTTTTACTATTAACTAGGTTTTTGCAATAAGCAGAAAAATGCGTTTGATTGTATGTAATGTTTAGCTGAATCTTATTTTATAATAGAGTCTTATGATTAACAATTTAAAAATGTAATTTAAATTTATTTTTCGAGAAAAACAAGTGAACAAAAAATTTACATTTGTGTATGTTTTTTTTTTTTTTTTTTTTTTTTTTTTTTTTTTTTTTTTTTTTTTTTTTTTTTTTTTTTTTTATATATATGAAAATTGAGATTTTAACACTTATTGTTATTTTTTTTTTTTTTTTTTTTTTTTTTTTTTTTTTTTTTTTTTTTTTTTTTTTTTTTTTTTTTTTTTTTTTTTTTTTTTTTTTTTTTTTTTTTTTTTTTTTTTTTTTTTTTTTTTTTTTTTTTTTTTTTTTTTTTTTTTTTTTTTTTTTTTTTTTTTTTTTTTTTTTTTTTTTTTTTTTTTTTTTTTTTTTTTTTTTTTTTTTTTTTTTTTTTTAATATAAAGGCTGACTAAAAGTAAATTGCTACGCCCCTCGCGCACCGCTAGGACTTACTCTCGTGTTGGGAATCCGAAATCCTTTGACAGAGGTTTGTTTCCACTTCTATAGAGAATAACTGGTGCAAGTTTGATCAAAGTAGTCGATTGCGTTCGAGAGATAACGTCAAATGAAACTCGAAAGAAGAGATCCCCTGGAAAAACTCCAGGAGTGGTCCGAGTTCCAAGCTGGCTAAAGTGCTGAAGAACCCGAAAACAACAGTTTGTCGAGAGCTCAAAACCTTCAAGGAAACCCAGAATGTGGAAAGGAATCAGCGGAGCTACGAAAAAGCTGGAACCAGGGATCGTCAGCTGCGCAGCAAGGTACTGAGGGGCGATAAGGCCAACCTCGATCTTGCGATCCGATATGTGGCCAGAAGGTACAACGCCAACTTTCAAACGGTGCGGAACATCCTTGCCAGAATTATGGAGAGTGTGAGCTGTTTAGTGGAATACCTGTAACTAGAAAATGAGAAGAATGATTAGTAATTTCCATTTAATTCCAACTATCTTTATTGCTATCTTGACAGATACGTATTTCGTCTACAATGGACAGACTTCTTCAGTGTCGTGTTCTAGTACTTGTTTAGTCGAGTATTAGTACACGACACTGAAGAAGTCTGCACATTGTAGATGAAATACGCGTATCTGTCAAGATAAGCAATAAGGGTAGTTGGAATTAAATGGAAATTACTAATCATTCTTCTTATTTTCTAGTGTCGTGCAACTACTCAACATGCTTCATGTATGTGTTGGTGTAGTTTTGCACTATGTTTATACAAACGCTTTTAGGTTACGTCCGATTGTTTCATTCGGTGTTTATCTTTTACCAGCGATGAAGTTTTGCTGTGGTGATAAAAAAGTTTTTGAAAGGTGAGCGCCCGGGCGCTATTTTCAGAAATTTGAAAAACCTCGAGTAAAGCGGGATTTTGTGTACCGAACCATCCGAAGGTACCGTGACACCTGCTCGTTGGATGACCGGAAGAGATCCGGTCGTACTCGTACGGTGCGGACTGCACGAGTTGTTAAAGTGGTCAGGGAACGGATTAGACGAAAATCACAGCGCTCTGTACGTAAAATGGCCGCAGATCTGAATGTTTCGAGATCGTCAATGCACAATATACTGCAAAATGACCTCGGATTCCAAGCTTTCAAGAAACGTAAGGTTCACGGAGTTTCGAACCTTTTGTCGCGGCACGGTGGGGAAGAATTTATCTTTTCCGACGAAAAGTTATTCGTCTTGCAACAATCCCACAATGTCCAGAACGACAGATTGTGGGCTCTCTCTTCGAGAACTGTTCCAGAGAGTGATAGGAATATTCCACGGTTCCAAAGTGCTGCTTCAGTGATGGTTTGGGGGGGAGGAATTTGCAAGCGAGGCAAATTACCACTGGTTTTCATCGAAAAAGGCGTTAAAGTGAATGCCGTATATTATAAAACGGAAGTTTTGGAGAAAGTTGTCAAGCCATATGTACAAGAGGTGTTTGGAGATGATCACTATGTGTTTCAGCAGGACGGAGCGCCATCGCATACTGCAAATCTCGTTCAGGGCTGGTGCCGAGAAAATTTGACCGACTTTTTGGACAAGAATGAATGGCCTCCCAGTTCACCAGATCTGAATCCCTTGGATGATTTCGTATGGTCATACATGCTGGCGAAGGTAAATGACCACAGGGCGTCTAATATGAACCAATTCAAAACCGTAATCAAACGAATGTTGGATGAAACCGCCGATGGAAGTCATGCGTGCCGCCTGTGACGGTTTCTAAAAATGTCTGGAGCTAGTCAAGAAGATTAAAGGCGGTGTTTTTCCAAAACATATGCTGTAGTTGATCAGTATTCGATCGCTTTGAAATAAATAGAGTTTTATTTTGTATGAGAATATATTGGACACGGTGTAAGTTAAAGGGTGTCCACAGTTAAACTGCATCACTTTCAATAAACTGTAACATTTCGCCCTTTGAGTTGATTTCAACGAAATTTTGGATGAAATGACCTCAGCGTGTATTGTTTACACTGCGTGATTTTCATTGTGAAATGTGTCGTAGTTTCGAAAATGCTCGAAGGAACATAGAGGTGCGCGAGAACATTTTGCACACGCATCTTTGACAACCCACTTCTTTCACCGAGCCATCATGAAGATGTTGAAAATTCACCAGCCTACAGTTTCTCGTGTCCTAAAACGTTTCGGGGAACGTTTAACTGTCGATTGGAAGAAGGTGAGTGGTAGAAAAGGTGTTCCGTACTGTGTAAATTTTTTTTTTTTTTTTTTTTTTTTTTTTTTTTTTTTTTTTTTCGGTTCCGTTCGGGATGTTGCATTAAAGCTGCACTTGACTAAAAGCTTCACGTGCGGAAAGCCAAGAAACAAGGCGGGCTTCGTTCGGCTGAAAAAGTTCAGAAAGCTCCAAACCGCAATGAAAAACAGAATAGGCCAGTTAAAAAACGTGCGCGTAAGCTGTACACACAAATGTTGACGAAACCACACTGCTGCATCATGACGATGAAACACACGTAAAAGCGGACTTAAAACAAATTCCCGGCAACCAGTATGTGACTGCGAAAGACAAGTTCGATGTTCCAGAGTCTCTCAGGAAACAGCAAGTGTCAAAGTTCCCCAAGAAATTCATGATTTGGCAGGGGTTTTGTTCGTGTGGTAAACGGAGCA